>BRZM01000010.1:2611547-2649325 GCA_033238685.1 Lates japonicus
TTTTTTGATGGTTTTTAACGCCTTACTATACTATGACATTTTTTGACAATTTTTCATGCCTTACTATACTATGACATTTTTGGATGGTTTTTGATACTATGACAATTTTTGGCTGTTTTTAACACCTTAGTATACAATGACATTTTTTGGCAGTTTTTGGCACCTTTTTTGACACGGACATTTTTTTTTGGCATTTTTTGACACCTTACTATACTGTGACATTTTTTAACAATTTTTGACACCTTACTGTACTATGACATTTTTTGATGCCTTACTATACTACGACCTTTTTTGTCATTATAACATGAAAAGAAATAAACTAAACCTCACCTTCTTTAAATGTGTTCATATCTGCCTCTTTGCTCGATTTGTTGGTTGACGTTTGAATTCTGTGGAGAAAAATCATAAACAAAAACTTTAATATAAAGCTGCAACTGTTCAAACCATCAAAATAAGAGCACAGAGTGTTTCTGAGGAAATTCAGGCTGTCAAAAAAATCAAAAAGTAAAAGACACTAAATCCACAAAGAAACCGATGTGTGAATTGGTTGGTAGAAGTGGTGTTTTTACTGGACAATCAGCAAAAGTAACTGAACTCGTATTAACTGAATAGCAGTGAATTAAAATGTGCATTAATTAGCATTTTTTCTCAAAAGTAAGTTAACATTTGCACCACATTTGATTGGAAAAAGCCAAAATACCTCAAAATAAACTGCTGTTAGTAGTGTATAAATACATGTGATATTTACATAAATGTTGGCATATTAACAGAATGATCAAATCAAAGGTATGGCGAGTCCTGCAAAGTTTCCTGTGTGGAAATAAACCACAAAATCATTTAGACTGAATGAAGGACAGCTGATTTAGCCATTCACAATTCCAAATCAGCACAAACACAGGAAGTAAAAACACTCAAAGCTCTTCCAAACTCTTAGGTCTGAAAAGTTCAGAGTTTCATGAAATTGAATCCTATTTATATTTGTACACTGTTTTAGTTCTTGTAAATAATAAACCACTGATACATTTGTTGTATTATTTCATCCCCTCAATAAACATCTGATACATTCATGTTAGTCGTGTTTTTTTATTTGCAAAATATGACTGAATCAACTGCCTGAGTGTCCTTTCATCATATTACATGTCATCATATCACTTTATAATTTGTTGTCCCAACACTTCTGGAAAGTCACAACACTCAGCATTCACAACATGAAGCTGTACCTGGACTTACAAGTAGCAAACATGGCTCCTGTCTGGTGTCACATCATCTCCATCATTGAATTGCACAGAATGGCAGATCAACCTCATTTTTTCTTGAAGAGGATAATTTTGTCTGACCTTTTATCTAATTCACTCATTATATATAAAGACTTGTGTTACCACATTAACCAGCTGACAGGAAGCTTCAGCAACAATTCTGATGAAGACTGCAGGCTTGGCAGTAACAACATATCGGTTACAAACAAACAAAAAAACACTTATGGTCTTTATAAAAGAAATCAGTGAATTAACCATGTAAATAAGTCTGCATGCTAATATCTTCCCAAAGTTTAAATGCTTGAAAGTGAAATTTATGTCTCACCACTATTCATTGATTTCAGGGAAAAAATATTTGAATTGCACTTCCACATTAAATGAACACAGCAGTGCTTTCACTTCTATTTTCTGTTACACTCTAATTTAAAACTGGTCCTTATTCACAGTCCATCTCCTACCCAATATAAATAAAACTGTACCAAAACGTTTTATGCAAAATTAAAATGACAGAGCACCGCTTTCACTGACCTCTGGCCAAATAAAATGTGAATGCATCAATTATTTCATTCTCTCTTTGGAAGGATATGGAAACATGCTGTATAAAGTTGCTACTATGGATAAGTTGACACTGGACAAGGATGGGAACCAATGAGGTAACGTTAGCAATGTTATTCTTCATGCATTCATCCTAGTGGATAACTGATTAAACAGGTTAGTTGTATTGCTTTACAGCACTGTTGTAGGCCCATTTTAAACATCAGTATCACAGATGATCATGTTCATTTAATTGTGGGAAGCCAAAATCATGATCACAATTTGATTAATTGTGCAGCCCTAAGCCCTTTTTTTAAGCTCATTTATAATGAAGCATAATTTACCTTTCTCTCACAAATCCCTGTTCCATGACAGTCGCAGGTGACAATCCCATCAGACGGGGCTCCCATGTGTAGCCAGATGGGATTCAGCCATAAAGAGAAGTCCTCATGCTCCAGAACCCAGCAGCTTCTCGTACCCTCCTCTGGCTTGAGCCTCATGTTTACATCCATAACTGTAAAAGTACACAGAAACAAAAATGAAAAAAATAAATGGCTATTTAATATTTCATGTTGAATTTAGAAACTTTGGAGTGGGTCAGTGTAGTAGGCAACAGTATTACAGTTTAATGATTCAATTATTATATTATTATATCTTAAATGCCTAAACCTGATGTTGACTCTTGTGCTGGTCTTACCCAAAATCTCACCTCTGTCTTATCCTAATTCAAAATCTCAATATCTTGTCACTACTGTAGTGAACTTGTGTGCCTCTGGGTAGCATATGGCCTTAATCAGGCTTTGGGATGGTTGCAGAGGGTTAGTCTCAAGAGTTTATTAAAGCTTAGAGGCAGTGATGCAGCCAGCACTTAATACCAAAACCTGCATGTACCCTGGCTTTGAGCTGCCTTCTGTACAGCCTGGAAAACAACCTTTTAAAATACAACACACTGTTGAGGATGAAACCAGTGGTTTCCTGTATTTTTGGCTTTTGGTGTCTTACAAAAAGCAGTGTGTAGTCGGGCTCACATTTGAGATGTCTGAGAGTTGTTAAGATTTCCTCAAATATTCTCAGACTGTTTAATTTCAATACGCATCCAAGATTAGAGAAAAAAAATCCAAAAACTGAAAACAGAACAGAACTTTGTTTTTCTTCCTTACTCTGCCATTATTCATCTCACAAGCCCTCATATTTTTTTGGTGTCCCTGTTTATAAAACTGCTAACATCCTGATGCTTCAGTATCTAATAATGTCATATAAGAAGAGATTTACAGATTTACTTTTACTGCCAAGATTAGCTTCCCTGCCATTTGTCCGGCGTTAGCGTTAGCCCACGTTAGCTAGCGTTAGCAAGCGTTACTAAGTTACAGGGGCACAAACTCCAACACAGCAAAGAACAAACAATAACTTCAGTGTTACAAAGTGTCCTAAGGAAACAGTTAGCGGCATAAACATTACCACATAAGTTACCTTTAACGAGATGGTGACTCACTGCATATAAGCAATATCCGACTTCGCTTCTCCCGGCCACGGGTGAATACAAGAAGCCATTTTGACGGCGTTTTCCGGCCAATTTCATGCATTTCCCCACTTATGATGACACCTTTTGGTAGGACTCGATCAAAGCATCCTGTTTTTTCTCGGTATGATCAATTTGAACAACCGTAAACAACGTAAATCACAGTTATTTTCAGAGCCAGCGTTGACGTTTCTTTGCGGAGAATCACAAGGAAAGAGAAACACTTCCTGGTTTCCTGCCGCATTTCTGTGACGTCAGACGTAAACAAAGTACTGGCGGTGGGTTCTGTCCAATCACAAACAAGAACAAGAAGTGTTGTCCCACCCTTCCCTCAATCTGAAACATTGTAGTGTTTTGTGAATTTTTTTCACCTGAAAATTACTGGATGAGTTTGTTTTTGTTTTGCTGGTTAGCATCAGAAAGAAAACTTCACATCTCCAATAAACTATGGTGGTAAAAATATAATATAATATAATATAATATAATATAATATAATAACACATTCAACAGTTAAAAGTAATTGTAAAAATAAAGGATAAGTTGTCCAAGTTCCTAAAGTAAACTACAAAACTGACAGGAAATGAGACCTCATAAACACAAAGTTGAAAGTAGAAAAAAACGAATGGCTATAACATGAACATGACTTTCGAATTGGAATTTACCGTGATAAAAATAGACCTGGGACCAGTGGGTTGTTTGACTTCACAGCTCTATAGGGAGTATTACACTACCCCGAACCCAGGAGGTAAATTAAGAAAAGCTATTTCTGAAGATGGAGCTCTGGTCCACTGGTGCAGTGAAACTGACTATAGGCGAATTTTAATATCTCAGGTGAGCACTGCTGCCGCCACAGGAAGGCTCTGAACCATCAATATTATTTTCACCTGGAAAGAAAGGTGAGGAGAACCTGACTGTGCTAACAGCATGATGATCTGTCTGGCATCGATTTTATTTATAATCAGTATCTAGCATCCTTATTTCTCTGATGTACCTCATTTACCAACAGCAGAACGTCTTGTACCTGAATTTTGGTTTGGTTTCAGCCATTTTCCTACTGTTTCATCCCTATTTATATATTTCTAGATTAGATATATATTAGATTGTTGTTCATTTAAAATGTTAACTCTTCCGGGAGATATAAAAATTACATATAAAACAAACTTTAAACGTTTGCTGTAAGTGGGAAGAAGTTACTTGATAAATGCTCACACTCAGCCAACAACTATTTTTCACTTTCTTTAGAGACTTATTCTTAGAAGTTTGATGAACCCTGACTTCTAAAATCGTTTTACTCTGGTATATCTAATATCTGCATCATTTGGCGACACTGAGGTCTAAATATCTTTTGTTGCAGTCCATCTAATGCTTGTCGAGCTCTGTAATCTTTTCCTCTTTATCCCTCATTTCCTCCCTTTTATCTCTGGCTGCGTCTTTTATTTCATGATGTCCACACTCACCCATTCTCCTGCCTCTCTCCTCTCCACTGTGATCTGAGCCTCCCGTTTTATCCAGAATACGTAATGATGCATCGGCTTTTAGCTCCATTTTGTTTTTAAATGTCCTGCAGTTTTCAGCCAGCTAGGTGTTACAGAGTAAATCCCTGCTGCTGCTGTCCACTGGTTTTATTTTTTTAGAAATAATGTTCATTGTGTCCAACAGTCGTGTAACTTGAGGAAATTCTGTGGTTGGATTTATAATTTTACTGTTTTCTAGGACGCCCCATCTGTCTTGGACTTTGAAGGAAGCACAGATTGTGAATTAAATATTCCAGCATTTCACTGTTTCAACTTGCAGTGAACTGGAGCATTGAATTATTGAAGTAATCACTGTGTTCTGCTGTTTTGTGACCAGAGGCGAAGTTTGGATTTTAGTACAGTGTGAACTGAATATTACAAAGTCGCCTGAGGAGTTACAGTAAAACTCGGCTCGCTGCGCAGCACTGACACTTTCTGCTGTTCAGCTCAACATTGATTTTTGCTTACTGGATTCTAGCAAATGTTTATTTCAGAAGTGCAGTAAACAGCACAGAGACAGCCTGACATGGAGATTATTTATCAGCAGAATTAGAATCAGTTTCAAAGTAAAAGCACCATGAATGTTCCAGTGATGGACAGAAAATCTCCTCTCAGTAAGTCTGACCTCTGTCCTTCACCCTTCACAGCTCCCTCTCTCTCTCTGTTGGCTCCACTAATGGAAAATTAAACTCAAAGAGGAAAAAAAAAGCAAACCTGACAACGTTTCACCTGTTCAGACACCTCTGCAGTTTAAGAAAACTGACCTCAGACCAGCTACAAAAACATCTACAGACACCACACTATGGCAGAGAAGACGCCCTCACAAGCCGTCAAACCCCCCAAAAACGAGGATAAAGATAGAAAGCTGCCACCAAGACATCTCTTAAACCCTTTATATCATTTCATATCATGCTCAGCAGTTTCTCAACAGATACCGGTTGTAGTTACAGCCACATTTATTTCATACTTTTTCATTTATGACATATATTCTTGAGGCATGTCCTGACTATACTCTTGAAAAATTAACATCACTCAGACACCAACCTCCAAAACCAGACAGCTGTCTATAATTCTCACCTTTACTCTCTTTATCACCTATTTCTTGCCAATACTTCACAATATATTAATGATTCTGCTTCAGTTATAGGAAAAACTTTAAAATCTCAAATTTTTTAAAACCACTTATTAGCGATCCAGTAATTCCTGATTGAAGTGGTTGCTGGTAGTCAAGTTGCTAAAGATTAATAATAATGTTTTAATAAAAAATGGGATCGGCTCAGTTCCAATGCCCCCTTAAACATCTCCTACAGACTTTAATTAACATCTGTGACTTCACCTCGTGAGACTGCGAGAGGGTGTGAAGGCATCAAACTGTCGGGGAGAAGGACTGGAGGTGAAGAAATTACCCAGACAGAGATATTTCTGTGACTGGTATTCACAGGATTCACAGTGTGAGGCTGATATTTCAGACTGTAGCAGTCTAATGGTGTTTGGCATTTTCTCCCTATCAATGAGTAAAACAGTACAGTCCTAGGACAAAAAACCCCCCAAAAAACTGAAAATATCACATCGTTGACTCCTCCTATGTTTGTTTCTGCTGTTATTGTCGTTTTAGTTGAAGAAAAGCCTCAGAAACTCAAACAGAGAGCTCTCCAACACTTTGCTGATTTCACAGCGTGATATCCTCAAACCAGGACTGAACGTCAAAGTCAGAGTGCATAAAGGGTGAGGCATTAAATCTAGGCCTTTTCGGTGACTGCTGTCTTGAGCACTTCAGGCTCTGTCAGGAAGCAGGCGAGTGCATCAGACGTGGAAAAATGCCAACGTATATTCCACTTAAACCCACACTTGATACACACTCCTCCTTCTCACTTTGAAGCGGTATTTTGAGTTAAGTATATCCCACAATTCAGTTTGGTCCACAGCACTGCCTCAGTCCAGTTATTGGCATCTATAAACTGGTTTTAGGAACAGTAGTAATCAACAACATGAAGAAGGTAAAGTGCTGAAATGCTGGATTCAGACTGAATATTATTATTCCTGTTTATATTATTATGATTCAAACATTACTCAGGCATGGCAGAACCTGCACAGATAGTTATTACTCAGGATGAAAACTATTTTTATCTTCTTAATGACACCAATCAGATGAATGTTGCATATCTGTATTATGTAGTTTTAGCAGTAAAAAATCCTTAATTTTATCAGACCTCCTTCTATGTCTCTTTTATTTACAGTGAGTGCTTCTAGATAACATCCACATTAACCAAGTGTGTCCCAGGGAACTCTAATAAACCTCCACACACTTACAGTCTGAACAGGTACTTGGGCTCTGTGCCAGTTACTGGAGATACATTACATAAAGTAGGCACTTGATTATTTGAAAATACTGCAAGTGTGGGCATCAGTGCAGACTCTGAGTTTCTCATCCACCTCCAATTAATGATGCCACAGCAAAAGTTACCTGGACTCACTTTTTAGTTCTTCCCTGGCTTCATCTCAGAGACCCAAGAGATCCCTTTGAACCCAGACTCTGGAGAGTTTGGGTTTACTGACGAACTAAGGTCTTGACTCAGCTCCATATCCCCGGCTTTTCCTGGCTCCAGACCCAGTACTCTGGCCAATCTCAGCCTCCTCTCTTGGCCTCAGACCCCTGCACTTTCCTGGCCATCCAAACATCCCCTCGACCGGTCCTCACCCTCTGCCTCGGCCTCCTGCCTCAGGCTGAGCTCCGTCTCTTACCCCTAAACTGTCAATCACCTGCAGCTGCAGCCGTGGCTCCGGCAGAGCGGTCGCTCTGTTTTCCACCTCAGGCAGCAAAACCAATTAGCGTCTCTGACAGTCGGCCGCAGAGCTGCTCCTCAAGTTTCCAAACTCCTGTTTTTATTTTCTTCTCCCCGTGACCACAAAACAATCTTGTCCATTGACCCGTGCCAGTGCAGGTCAGCCACAGAGAGGAGATGCTGCAGGATACCTCAGTGTTGTTGTGATTCATTTGTCCCTGGACTGTCCAAATCAGATTGTGTTTGTCCTTGTTTGTGTTTCCAAAAGGACTGTTTTAAGGTCTCTGATGTGGTTTATCTTCACCCTGGAAGCATTTTTGCATCCGCCGGATATAATTTTCACTCGGAAGAAATCGAGAAAGTGTAACAATCACCAACAATTACCAGCGAGAGTTTGTCTAGAGCTTCTTAGAATGAGATGAGACCAGACTAAATGACCCTAAGTGGAAGTGTTAATTTCCTTTAGCAGCATGTGTCTGTTTTATTTGCATATGAAATCTGTTTTATTGTTCTCTGATGAGACATCAGCTCCGTGGCATTTAGAAAACACAAGTTTCCACTTCAGATTCCATTTGGCAAACACAACAGGAGTAGTTTGTTTGATCGTTTCAACTGGAGACGACTGCATGACTAAATGTTACGTTTGTCTCCAATTTAACAAAGACAACGTGGGTGGCAACAATAAAATATCGCAGCATCGTTCTCATTCTTTGAACAGTCTCATCAACATTAGTGAAGAAGGAAACACTTCTCTAATTGTTGGGCGATCATTAAATTCAGTCTGTATCAGTGATCTGCTGAGGCTTTCTGTTAACCTGAAGCTCTTTCAAGGGTTTAATGCTGAAAGACGACAAAGTAGAGAGAACTCAAGCAATAATCTCTGCAACACGATGGCTGGGTGACACAGGTGTACTACGGGATTCTCTTGGTCTTGGCAACAGGTATGTGAATAGATAAGTCAAGGGTTCAAGAGTCAAGATAAACAGCTTTGAACTGTACAAGTCATTTTAGCTTGTCGCCTCTAATTGCCAATAGAAGAGCATAAACAGAAAGGTCCAAGGTGTCACAGTTTTGCAAGTATGTGCCATATGATTTAAGATGCTAAAGTTTTGCTATAACCACATAGCCAACATTAGCATTAGCAGCTGTTGCCAGTCTAGAAAAGCGTTTGCATCAAACTTCATTCCTTTACTCGCCAAGAGCTGTTTAAGTCAGATTTGATGCTTGGCAGGATTCTCCCATCCAGTCAAAGCAGCATTAATGAGGGTCCAGCACTGGCTGATATGGTTTGACTCAGTTCAGTTCATCCTAAATGTGCTGGATGGGGCTGGTCATTGCTCTGTGCAGGCATGGGATGTTATCATGCTGAAATAAAGAAAATCAACAAAAACTCAAACTGTTGTCACTACACTGAAAACAAAGTGTGGAAGTCTGTATCATTTAGATATTTCTTAATTCAAATCATAAAACAGCCCCCAGACATAAGCGTTGTCCACACAAATGGACAGGTTCAGTGTGACGTTGTGTTTGTTCCAAACTCCACACATTACTCACAACAGGGGCGAGCAGGATTTTGTAGTTATAGCAGGTGGTAACAGTGAATAACAAGGTCATGTTTCTGTGGGTTTCAATACTTTTTTTCTTGTCTGCCATGATGGACGGGTGAGTCCTGGCAGCCAGAGGACGACTGTTTCTGAGGACACACGACTTCATATCCACCCCGGGAGGGATGGAGCAGGAAGAAAAAGACAAGAAAGAAAAGAGATTGATGTATCTAGCTGTGGGCGTGCTGCTGCTGCTGAAGTTTGCAGATTGGTCTCTCTGATTGGATTGTGTGTAAATACAATCTGTGAGAACAAAAGAGCCACAAAAGGACATAAGGATGGTTGGAAGGGAGAGGGAGAGATAATGACGGAGACACAAACAGAAAGCGGTTGTCAGGCTCAGGGTGGAGCGAGGTTAGCAGGTTTCCCAGCCTTCTCAGGCTTAAAATAAATACCAAATGACTTGGAGAGAAGGCGGGAGGTGAAACATCACCAGGGAATCTATTTGATGCCAAGAAGAGAGGCGGGGAGAGGAAGGAGATAAATGGAGATCACACAGAACACTTCACAAAGGAAAAATAAAACTGTTCCCCTCCTTCACCTTGACAGCCTTTCTCTAGCTTCACTCCTCTTCCTCCTGTCAATTTTCTCTTTCTCTTCCTCTCTGACGTCCACTTTCTCACATCAACTCGTCTTTTACCACTTTCTTCCTCCTGTACTTTTCCATTCCTCCAGTTAAAATCCCTTCTCCTCCTCCATTAATATCATCCCATCTTACTGACAGTAAGCTCCAAAGTACTGACAGGTTTTGTGAAAATTCATCATCTCTCTGTACCAAATAACCTTGTTTTCTCGATAATATTACCACATCTACCAAACATGTTACATTATCTTTTAACTGCACTGTCACCAGTCTTAAGTATGCAAAATTTATGGTGGATTTTCAGAATACTTTGGACACTGGAAAAAACAAACAAAAACAAACTGACCTTCCTGGCCGTACAAACAAGTCTAAATTAATTCCAAATGGGACTCTAACAAGTAACCAACATTACTTCTTTAATATATTTCTTACCTATAATTTTTAATATTAGGATATTAACATTGTTTGATATCCAAGAAAGAATATGTCTCGAATCAGGATGTGGCTGTAACTCCTCAAGGACAATGTAGATATTTTTTGGTAGGTAGAGGAGGTGAAGGAGGTTATGCGATCAAAAAAGAGAAACTATCCTTCAAGAGGGAGGTAGTCTCACAACGTATTTATGCCTGATCTATAATACTGTCTGTTCATCCATCATTCAAAGGAAACTTAACCATTCACTTGCCTTTGGGTGACTAAAAACTGTCTTTAAACAAGCCAGGATCACTAACAAACCAAAGGATATCGATGGACAATAACAACTCCACAGGGTCAAATACTTTGGATTCCCAACCAGCATCTTCAAGCATCTACCACCGAGTCCAGTTGCCCTTGATTCAGCCGTTCTTGCATAACCACGACAGAAGACTGAGAATATGAGGGCCAGCTCATCAGGAAAGACTCAGCTAATACGTATCCTAAAGAGAAGAAGTCTTTTGAGAAGATACAAATGTCCAAATTTTGGACAGAAGAAGACAGATAGTTGAGAGAGGAGTAAAGGGGCCGTCTGTGTCCAACTGGACTGACCATCGACTATCGTTCAGCCAATAAGCATGATCTCGAGATCTGTTCAGGCAATTGTACCTCATTCAAACCTCGACCCATGTGATCCTAACAGCTCCACATGATGGCAGGTCAGGTCAACGTCTCAGGACCACCTCCACCAACGTTTAAATACTGGGACTCTCCATCATTTTTAGAACTGAAAGAAGTCTTTTTTTGGATGAGAGGTGAAACGTCTTCAAAGGAACCTAAAAGAAGTCCACTTGCCTTCGAGCAAGCACCCAAGCTATAAACTGGATGATGTAAATCATCATAGACAGAGTTTAGGAGGAGTTAGGTAACAAATAAGACTCAGAATCCTGACTCCAGCCGTTTACTCAGCTCAGCTTCCAAGCCACAGCAAGTAAGCTTTCCCCTCTTAATATTTCTGTAGAGCTAAAATGCTAAAAACTATGGCCGTCAAAAAATGTTTTGACTGACAGGGTGTGTTTGTGTGCAATGACATCAGGCGAGCTAATGATCAGACAAACAACCGGGCTGTTGAACAGCAGCAGCTTCTGCGGATGGACTGAGGAGAAACCATCGCAGCACCCTGAACAAACAACTGACAGTCGAACCTCATCACACATTCAAACACTGATACTGAGCAGGACGATCGGCTGAAATGATTAATGGGGCTCTGCTGTTTTCATGTGGGGGTACTACCGACTGACAAGAAAGTCAAAGGGGATAATAGAGGAGGAAAACACTTTCTGACGACAGTTCATATAAGTATGAGGAGGCGGGGTAGGAATAAGACAAAGGAAGGAGCTGACGAAAAAGGGGATGAGGAGGTTAGAGGGGCGAGGCTGATGTGGCTTCAGAGATGGGGCGCAGTTGGAAGTTCATTAATTCGCCCGTCTGCTGATAGAAACATCACAGCTCCGTCCTCTCTGACTGAAGGTTTGCTATCGGCTGACTGCAGCCTGTTATGGGAGAGAGAAAAGAAAAGAAAGAAACAAAGTGAGCAGAGAAAAGTCACAGTCGAGTTCAATAACTTAAAGTTCATTATACCCAGATTGCAGAGTTAAAATGCCTCACACTGTGCGAGTCTAATTTCTCTTTCTGTGGCCTTTCTGGCGTGGAGATGATCCATTACGTTCGCAAGAGCAAAAAGTGGTCGAACAATCCAGATTAGCAATGCATCTCTGTATCACGATCTTCTCTTTCTGCCATCTGAACCTTTGAATAATAGAAATACAGCGGTAATACAGAAAACTTGTAGCAACATGTGGGTTTCCTGCAAGTTTTCTGTTGGATTGAAAAAAAAGTGATTAAAAAAACAAACGTGCAAAACTGAAGGTCAAAAACACACACACACTCCACACAAATAAACTCTTTTCTACAGCAGAAGCTATTTAAAATCACTAATTATAATCGGCATTTGCTTAAAGGTGAACAAACAGCACTGTACTGTATATTTCTATATATATAGACACATAGTTTATGCTAATATTGCCCCTTGGTTTGGGCATTTCTATCTGAGCATTGTTCTGCTTATAAAAATATACCAACTGTAAAAAAGGTCAGATTGAGATTGGAAGGAAAACAACAATACATTAATCAAATTACAGTAGGAATATAATAAATTACAGTGATGAATATTCAACAAAGTATCTCCACCATTAAGGATGATTTACAATCTAATTGGTATTCGTATCCATATGGATGATTAGCATACTGTTTAATAATTAGGATTAAAAGATGTAAATGAAAAAACATGTTCTTTAATGCGTGTATACTAATTAGTCAGTTACCAGTACAGTGGTTGAGCTGACAGGAGAGCAGTGGGAGAGATTCTTAAACAGAAAATAGGGAGAATGGTACCTCTTTCATTCCACTCTGAGCCCTGAACCACAGGTACAATCTCCCGATGTAAAACTTTATGTCTAGCTGGAAGCAGCTTGTTAATTCTTCCCCTTCCATATGTTTTTTTGTTGCCTGAGCAGTGATGTTTGTTTTTCTATTGCATGAGCTGTTGGCCTCTAGGTCTGTTTTGGTCTCTACACTAACTCCTGAGAAATATCTGACCCCGCTGGCTGCTTCACCTCTGTGCAGTTTGGTGCTGGGCACAGCTTCACTAAAACAACTGCAGATTAAAAGGCAACACTACAAAGTGAGAGTGAAACACTGGGCTGTGGTTAAAGAATGAGCTGAAACTCAATATAAAGCTCTGTGAGAAACGAAGGGCTGCAGATTCAGGTGTGTAACAGCCATATATAACTGCTGTTACTTTGACACACAACAACCAGACAAGACAAGAGCTGAACGAACTAATGAGGAACAAAGTTACTGTCTCCACAGCTGTCAGCGAACCTCAGCCTCAGGAAGTTTTGATGTTTGTCTCTGGAGAGGTGAGACAGTAGGACAGAACAACAGAGGCGCTGCTAAAAACTCCTGGGATGTTTCTACCTGACTGACAGAGCCTGACTGAACGATTCACATCGTCTCTTGACTTTCCCTTTGGTGCAGATCACATGCAGCGGCGTTTAACTTCTGGCGATCTGTAGTGCAATCTGCTGATGGAAATCTGCGAATCGGGTTGTGTGATTGATCTTAAACAACTGCTTCAGATCACACAGGACCTGTGACGGATGATTGACATTTTTCTTTATGTTATCTTTTCTTTATAGTTATCTTTACCATTCAGTGGTAGAACCCAATCTTAAAACAAAGTGAAGATTCCTCTGCAACAATCAAATTCACAACTTAAACAAACAATAATAGTAAGTATATATCACTTAAAATGTAATGATGTCTGACCACAAAATAACTTAGATTGTTACAAAAACCTGTAAGGATCCACAAAGAGACCTCATTAGATAAATAAATAAAGGTTGCTGAGACACATAGTATTTGGCACCAACTACCATGTGTTTCAGACACTATAAACAACTTTACTGCTCTCAAGAAGATAAATCTTACAACTAATTTGTGGAATTTGTCTTGCAATAGAAACTTGTACAAGTAAGTATATATTTTTGATGTGAATTACAATGAAGTAAATATATCTACGGTATGAATTTGTTACTAAACTTTACACTGTACTCTATACAGTTTAACCCACTGTGTGTTTCTGAAAAATAAAGTTTTCAACACTCAACATGTATACATTTTAAAGCAATGATTTGACTTTTAGGAAATATACAGAGGGTTTCTGTAAGTTATTAGGATATATTTGTTGTTTGACCTGGTTTCCTAGATTTTAAGTCTTTGTGCTAAGCCTTCAAGCTAACTGGGTCAGGTTTCATATAAAGAGCTGCAGGAATGAGTCTTAAAAGCTCAAGACATTTTCAAGTTTCTTCTGCTCTGACTCTTAGTAACAAAAACAAATAAATGTCAAACTATTTCTAGCTACGTTTTGCTGTGTCAGTCACTCTGCTGCACTGCCCCCCATTTATGACAGTTAGCACTGAAACTCAGCCTGTATCCAGCACTGACAGGTCACATTTTTCTCAGGAGATTTAATTCTTGACCCAGAAAAGAATCATTGTCACGTGTTTCTTAATAAGCTTCCAGTTGATCCTAATCACCACATTCTGCCGCGATAACCATTTGTAGAAAACACTCGGCAAATTGATTAGGATCACTTAAGTGACTGCTCAGACTTTCATTTACTTTTCATAGCCATACAAGAGCCAATCTTCCTGTTTTCTGCAGCAGCCCAACCACATAGCTCAGGAGACTGGAGGTGTGGTGATTAGATTGCTCTTGAAATTTAATAGGGGGTTTCAAAGTCAAGACATGAAGCAGGCGTTGGCACCTGGTGTCAGTTGGAAAACAACAATGCCATTTAAATTTTTTTTTTTTTTAATCAGGAGGATTTTCAGCAGCATAACAAGAATTAAACAGCAGGTTGAAACCCTTAAAAAACCCTTAAAAAGATTCATTTGTATTTGACTAAATAAGAGTCTTTTACATGATTGTAATCATCTTTAGCACTATTATTTCCTCTTTCTTGAATCCTGGAAGCTTTAAGTGTTTTAATACTTTTGATTTTGCCAAATAAATAATTATATCAGCAGTAACTGGTCTCCTCTGACTGTGAACAGTTAATTAAGACTGAGTGGTGGAATATCAAACAACGGATTAAAGAATACCTCTGTCACAGACACTGGATAGGCGCATTACCCATGAGCCTCTGGGGCCAGGCAGGGGCATGCAGGCCGGAGTGGTAGGCGGTCAGCGAGTCGACACAGTAACAAAAGCTGTGAGCCAGCGGCCTTCTAGGAAGAGGCAGCCATGACAGACTGCAGGCTGACTGAGAAACAAACAGTCTGAATGTTGAGACTCATGATTAATGGCTGCTGGTGGTTTTACAGCAGAGAAGATTATAAAAGTAAATGATACTGTAGCAGGAGAAGCAGGAAAGTAGCTGGTATTAGAGCAGAACAAATAACAGGTATTACAGGAGTGTTGCTAGAGAAAAATAAATGGGGCTGTAGCATCATTTGTTGATCCATATGTTTTGGTGTTTGGGCTGCAGAGTAATGAGAAGGTCTAAGAAACTGAACAGAAATGACCCAACAAAAAGGGGCCGCACTGAGGAGATGTGAGGCTCCTGGGAAATCAACGTGATGAAACCTTCTCACCTGAAAACACAGACTGCCGGGCCGCGGAGAGATTGACTTTCATCTGAACGTCTGAGATGGAAAAATGAGGCCGGTGACACTGTGGACAAACAGGATTTAAATGGCTTGTAGAGATCTACCAGGGGTGTTATACAGCGACTGTTAAAGACTATAACGGCTCTGTTGCTTTAGTTTGGCGTGAGACCATCTAATCTGCTGTGTGGAGGACAATCCTAGACTATTCCCATTGAAAAGCAAAGGGAAGCACCTCCTCTGACGAAACATAATCTCACCTTTGTGTAGCTCGTCCAAATTTGTTTTTGAGTGTTGAACGGGCTTGTTGCTGCGGTTGACTTGGGCTTCATCAAAAACAACTGGAAGCATTTTCAGACAGACTATTTTGGTTTTACAAGAGAGAAGACTTTAAGGATGTAGACACTCTTGTTTTAGTGTTTTACTAGCAGTATGTTGCTTCTGTTCTACCGGTATATGATGAAAAATTCCTCCTAACTAAACAACAAAATACAGCATGTAGGCAGGCCTCTGGCAGGGTGCGCAAGATTTCAAGTTTTGAGAGTCCAGACTCTGGTTGTTGGTGGTGAATCTGTTAGCGTGTGGTGTGGCTGTGTTGGTCTTCTCATTTCACACCACACACTATAAGGACAAAACTGTGAAATCTGTCATTACTTGTTGTCATGTGTGTGGTCTCTCACATTTTATAAATCTGTTTTTAAAAATCTTAAGTGTGTGCTGGCCTTTAATCTGTTTTATGATGTGAGAAGTTTATGGTTAAGGTTTGGTTAGGACACAAAAACATCTGGCTTAAGTTTAGGGGAGGATCATCAACGATGGTTTGGATTAAAATAAAATGTCTAATATGTTGTGTCGATGACTTTTTAATTCTATAATGTTTTCACCTGACTTCCTTCTCTGCTCCAATCAAAATTATTACAGCCACTAGACGTTAATGTTTATATCGATAAATTAATCTTTAAAAGAAAAGAAGAAGAAGAGGAACTGGTAAATGTGAGTGGAATAGCAGTGACGCACATGTATTAAGCATACTGTTATCACAGCAGTGGCATATGTCAACAAGACTTACAATGTGCAGGTAAAAAGTGACACCTGTCAGTGGAGCATAAGTGGCATGCTGTTTCAATGACAGCAGCCACTCAGTCAACAGCAGCAGGAGCATATGCCACATGACTGGAAGTGGCACATGTCAGGAATCATCAGTAAGAGTAAGAATCAGTAAATGACAGCCAAACAAGCACCATCAGCCACTTTTCAATCTTGTTACTGCTGCACAGACAGAGCCATGGAAACATATGTTTCCGGCGCCGGCAGCTCGTACTGACTGACCTTGGTGCAGCCGGGTGGACATTAAAAAAGAGCAAATCAGGTATCAGAGCACAAAGGTTTGTCCCAGAGTCTGTGTAAAGTGGCTTCTACCAGATCTAATATACAGGTAATGGAATGACTCTTCACACATGATGAAAAGAGCCACCATCCCCGACTGCAGGGACCAGGAATAAACAACAAAATGAAAAATTTAAATGAATATGAATCAGATTTTCGTGACTGCCGGTGTTTTCTCTCAGCCATGTTTGAATTTACTCCCTCTAATTTTCCATGTGTGCATGATAAGGGCAGATTCCAACACAATGTTAAATATGTGCCACATTTCATCCGGGCAGAGAAAGTGGTTTGGTGTCGGGACGGCTGGCGTTGCTGCTGAATGTGATTATGGAATAATATGCATCCAGATCTGTGCCATCTGCTCTGGTGGTTTCACCGGTTTTTATGGACCAGAGGAGGCAGAAATGAACCCGATGGATGAAAAATCATGCTGCAGCCGGTCTTGTTTATCTTTTTGTTTCAAAAAACAAGTTGTTTTTTTTTTTCTGAACGAGAAGATTAACAAGATTAGGTGTATTATAGAAATTGTAAAAATATCCACCATGAGCTGCTCAAATGACAGAAATAGAGGCTTTGAGGTGCCACTGGGAAATTTCCTGGTATTTGTGTGAATGACTAAGTGTGAGCTCAGTAGAGTGTGGATGTGGAGATTTTTGTGACGAGTTTACAATCAACCCTCTAATTCTCACCTGTGGGCATGCTTTGTCATTTTCCACAGGGTCAAATTAACCTTTTCTGGGGCCCCAGCCCTAGATTAAAAACGTACTATGGAGGTAATAGAGTCTAATTTGTGATTCCACTTGCCATAAATCCAGTAGTGCAGGTTTTTTGGGTTCACAGGTAAAAAACACAGATAGTTGTGTGTGATCATAGGAGATAGATGGGTGACAAGTTGGTCTACAGTGCAGACAGACTCCACCTCTGCAAGAAAATCCATTGATTTTGGTGATTCCAATGAAATCATCATTGATTGATCATTGATTTCAGTGTGAAATTTCATGTGTAACCAAAGACAGGCAAAACAAAAGGCAGGAAATGGGACAATGAGGCAACACACAGGCTCGTAAAAGGACAAATACAGGCTGGAGAATTTATATGGCACCTGCCTAATATTGTGTAGGATCCCCTCATTGCCACCAAAACACCTCTGACCCATTGAGGCATGGACATGGGGCGTGTAGGGGTGTCCTGTGGTGTCTGGCACTGGGACATTTGCAGCAGATCCTCTAGTTCCTGAGGGTTTCAGGCTTTGTTGTATTCCTCAAGATGTTTCTGAGCAGTTTTTGTGGGGTGATGGGAGCACTGTTCTGCTACGGGAGGCCCCTGCCATTGGGGAGTGCTTGAATCAATGCCAGGACCCAAAGTTTCCTAGCGAAAAATAGTATTTTAACGAGTTGATCGTTAAGTGGTTTTAATGTTGTTATAACGTTTATACAGGGGGCTGATGACTAATGGGGAGCAGGTGTGTAGACAGGTGACAGGTCAGGAGATGAGTTAGAGGACAACTGGAAGAAAGAAAACATGTCATCTGGAACAAGCAGAGGGCAGAATAATGAAATAGCGACTAACCCCCTCAACATCTCTGTAGAAGTGCAGGTTGCCGGGTTTGAAGCTCCACTCGCCCTCCGACTATTAGATGATTTTTCATTTTTCCTCTGAGTCCACAGGAGTGGTTACAGGTGATGCTAACAGAGCTCGCTCTCTGTGCGTCTCACAGATGTGCTCAGCATGTGGTCGGATTCGTTCGCCGCCTGCATCATGATGCTGCCTTTCAAGAGGCAGCAGGTGTGGCCCCGAACAGCTGCTTATGCTGCCTAATGGGCTGGGGCTTGGCTCCGGCGCTCATGCAAATCTCCCTCAATGAATAAGCGGAAAGAAACAGCTGACTGCTTTATGAAAGTCACCATGCTGCTGCATCATCTCCCTGACGCGGGCCTCAAAGCACCGCCAGGTATCGGTTACTGACGAGAATGTTCTGCTTGGTTTTGTTTCCTGAAACCTTAGGGGTTGCTGTAGGTAAGATATAAGATGTTCCCAATTCTTCTTCGCACTTTCCAGAAACCAAATATTCCTACATTTTTGATCTTGCAGCCATTTTTCTTTTGACACCAAACTGTGTTTTAGAGCCGAGAAACCCCCCTGAGGAGCGCTGAGCTGTGCCAACTCTTATCAAAACTCCCCGAGACTGGAGCTGAAAACAAGTCAAACCGCAGCAGGCTCGTCGAACAAGAAGACGCGGTGGTGGAGGTTGATGTAACAAGCTGCTTTATTGTGCAGGTGTGTATTCAGCTGAACCGTGACTGAACATAAAAAGCCCAAAGCAAAACCTGGTTGTTGTTTTGCTTCCCCTGGTGAAACCCCCGAGAGATCTTCTACACCTTTCAAACAAAATAATCCCAAACAGATGATTGTGTACTAGAGAGCAAAAGGCGGCATAAACAAGAATTAAATTAATTTCCAGGCAAAACAAGGGCAAATTATTTATTATTTAGCGATGGAAATAGGGCACCATTGAGCAGGATCTTGGAGGGTGAGGTGTAACAGGGCTCCCGACACGAATGTGAATAAAATGGGATTTACTATTCTTGCTGATTGAAAGCAGCAGCCAAGGAGGCCTTCAAAACAGTCTAACCTTGAGGTCAGTGTGCTTCCTGTGCTTCCTCTCTAAAGGGGTAATCCACTGATTTTTACATTTAAGGTTCAGTCTACATGCCATGAAGAGTACTACTCAGTCAGTGAAAACAGAAAGTGGTGGTCCAAACTGGAGAAATAAGGACTTTTTTTTGGAGCTTGATGCTTACCAGGGACCAAACATCAGGACATATCAACCTCTGTTGTTTTGATTTTGAGCATCTGTCTCTAGTGAGTAGAATACTGAATCACTTGAGTACTTTCTGAACACACTGCATACTCAAAAGACTGTTCAAATTACCATAAACAATGCGACAGGGACATAGATTGGTTGGAAAAATACTTACCAGAACAGTTCAGACACCTGGTCTGATTCAGTCCACTAATCTCACGTCTCTTGCAAACCAGCACAATACCTTCTGGGCAACGTCTGACAGGTCTGAGAACAGTTACATCAGAATCTGACAGACCGATACGACTGCTGGTTTCCCACCTGGCCATCCTCTCTCCTATCCAGAAATCACAGGAGAGAGACTCAGGTAGTCTCTATCCTGTCTCAAAAAAACAGAAGGGCGCTGAAGGAATTTTCCGCTCAGTTGGTACACAAGCTGTTGCAACTATTTCAACTGTTGCTTGACACTAACTTCATCATCCTTCAAGCGGAGAAAGAGAAAGAAACAATTCAGCATCAAAATCAAAAGAGTTAACATGCAAAGATCTTCAGTGATGTTTGATCTGTAGCTCTGACATCTCTGCTGGGAAAACTCATGATGCAAGACGCCTGTCTGCAGTGAAGCCAGTCCAGTTTGACATTAGAGTGGAGCAGTCTTTCTTTTTAATTAATTCTATTCACTTTATTTTTTACGAACAGGGCAGAAGAGGAAAAAAAATGTTTTTAGACTTTTAATTAATAAAAATAAAGCAAATTTAACTGTGGTTTAACTGGCCAGCACCTCATAGTGACATGCTAATTAGCTTTGATTTAAGGGGTCACGAGCCAAAAAGGTCTGGAGTCTGCAAACACTGTGGGGGGTATTCTTAAAATGTATCTGCCGTCAAATGTGGTTTCTTGCTGGGGGCTGGTGGAGGTGATGGCTTGTCAACAGCTTCAGCCATCGTTGTGTTTACAATGCAAGAGGTTAGAATACAAATTTCTGAAGCAGTGCTACTTCTTCAGGGTAGACTGGACGCTACAGTGAGTCACTATCGGAAAGTGATGAGACAGGCTAGTTAGTTAGCATGCTAACTTCAGCAGGAGAAAAGAAGAGATAGAACTAGAAGCAAAACATTGGCGTTGCTTTCCACCATTTGAGACAGCTCTTGGTGAGTAAAAGAATGAAGTTTTTCTAGACTGCTGGTAAACAGCTGCTAATGCTAACATTAGTAGCGATAGCAAAAACTTACATACAGCCCCTTTAAGATCCTGAAAACTCTCTCTTTTCTCAATGAGATTCTTACTTGAAGAGATGGGATCAGAATTTAGCAAAATTTGACAGAAAATTTGATGACGATTGTTGAGTTGGGCTTTTTTTTCTTGAAGGTTTAAGTTAGATTGCAGCTGACTTAGCGTGAATGTGTAATGTTTTTGAGAAAAACTTAAGTATTTAGGGGCTTTAAGGAACAGGCCACAACAAGTAATGGCAAATGTAATTTTCTTGATTTTACTCCTAGATTTAATTAACATTTTTGTGGTGTAAAACAACATGTCAGTGTTCGTATATTATGAAAAGCACTGCCAAAAAGAACTAACCACAAAGAGTGTATATGAATATAAGATCTTAACACCATCGAAAACAGTGCATTTAGTTGACATCTCATCTCCCAATCATTGTCAATTTTAGGTCAGTATAGACAATATATGGTTAATGTAGCAATATTGACCTTTTGGTTGTACAGTATTTTTTCTATTCCACGTCAGTCATCACATACTGGATGATTCTGTATGATGTACAGTATGTTGTTTCCTACGTCTCTGCAGTGTCAGCCAGAAGACAAATTCCTGCACATTTGTTGTACATGATGATCAAAATGATTCTGGTTGTGGTTCATCTTCCCACTCAGGAGAACACGGAGGTCATTTTTCATTCAACCACTCTGCTGTTTCAGTGTGAAACCTCCTGGAGAAAAACAGTCTTTCCCTGATTCAATGAAATCTGTCTCTGTCTCATGCAGTTCAAAACCTTGTAAACTAATAATCCATCACCACGCTCTGACCTTGGAGCATAAGCAGCACAGTTGATGTGCTACAGAGTGAGTAATGGCGGAGAGCAGTGGACGACCTTTAACACCGGGCCTGACCGGCTCGCTGCCCGTCAATACGGATGAGTAGAAATATGGATCCAGGTGGGATCTGAATGTGGATGTGGTTACAGCTCTGATTACAGAGAAAACACAGTGAGAAGGAGCAGAGACTCTAAACTAGACTACAATGGATACCACAGAGTGAGTGGGTACATGCAAAAACAGAGTGGGTGGTGATATAGATGGTTTTCATCTCTGAATCACAGATACGAGGGTTTTAAGTCACTCTGATGCCATCAAGACAAATTCCTTCATGTTTGCGGTGCATGGTGAATTAATGATTCTGACTCCGGCAGTGCACGGTGCAGCACATGATGAATATGGATATGATTACTGATGTGATACTTTAAAAAAATGAAAACACAGTGTGGGTGGTATTTGTGATGAAGCAGGGACTGTAAATCTGTGAAGCAAAGCTTTGATTACTGATCACTGTAAACAAATACCTCACTCACGATGTCAGCGCACAGAGAAGGAACACAAACGTTAGCAAAGACAAAATGTAAATATACGACACATAATTATGCCCATATACTGTATCATATTTAGATATTCCATTTCGGTCACAAGCTTTAAAGGTTGTATCTTGTACTGATGTTGTTGGAACCTCAAAGTCTGAAAGAGGAGGAGGTTGGGGTGGACGACTGGGTCCACAAAACACTGGACTTTAACATGGAAGACCACTGTTTGTGTGTAATTTTTATCATGTGGTTAAAGACAATGAATGTCCCCTAAACTTATTCATTTAAGATGAACCATCCTGTCTGTGGGCAGTGGTGGAAAGTAACTAAGTACTGTACTTAAAGAACAAATTTGAGCTGCTAGTAGTTTATGTGTGTATTTCTATTTTATGCTACTACTACCATCTACAAAGCATTCATCAATTATTTATTAACCATTTAGGGAAAATCTGATTTTAAATCTGATCTCAAACATTAAAGTGAAATGTAATCATTCTATCAAAATCTGACTTCATGGGAACATCTGTTTCAGAAACATAAGCATCAATTATGTGCCATTATTGCACATAGTGGATTCCTGTCTATCACCTCAGCCTGTCTGTGAAGCTTTACACTAAATGATACCAAAGGGATGAAAGAGACGGAAATGCCTTGTTGCAGCAGCCAAACTGTGATACAGGCCGTTTTCTGGTGCTATTTTCTGTTTACTGATTAAACCATTGACCACCTCGCCTGGTGCAGCTTTAAACACGCTCTATATATGCCAACAAGTCAAGTCAGTTTAATTTGTGCTGCTTTTAATCAAGGCTGCAGTCTCGCAGCGCTTCAACAACGCCTACGTTATGAAACAATAAATGAAAACAAGGATAGCGATGCTTTCTACAACTGAAATCTGCCCGGTGGGGAAATTAAACTGCAGCTGTCAGCTCTAACTCAGCTCTGCTGCTCCCTGTGAACAAAAACAAATAAATACAGAAAACCTATCTTAAGTTAAATGGATCTATTTTGAAAATACATTATTCATGTTCCCTTTAGTAGACACTAAACTGGCTTTAAGTCATGGCTAGAAAACATTTCTCTTGCCTCGTTGGGTGAATACATTGCCCTTTTAAAGCAGGGCTGGGCTGACACATGATTCCTGCAGCACTTGACCATAATCTACTTTACTGTGCTGTAGGTTTGACGTGTAAATCGCACTGTCACAACAGAACAAAAAAGCGGTGTTTACCTCAAAGATTTGTGGTCATATTTACAGAGTTTATTTCGGTAAAATTGTTTTCTGAGCGTCTTATCGGGCAGCAAAACACACAACAGATGTCACGGTAATGCTGTCTATCCTCACCCTGCCAGGCTACTGTCAAAGCATCTTTGTCCTTCTGCCTGTTACCTGGATTAACGGTAAATTGAAGCTAAATTGAACAATATACGCTGCTGCCGGTGCTATCAGTGTCATTTCACACTGACTCTGTGAAACCCGTTTAATCTTTTGACACCGGTGTGAAAAAAAAGCTGAAGAAGTTGAAGAGAGACAGGCAATGACAATGACCGGGAAATAGTGCAGCAAATTGAAAATGAAAAAAATAAAAAAAACAAAGACAAAGAAAGAAAAACAGAGACAGTAATTTGAGAGAGAATGATATGGAGGCCCCCGCTGAGCAGAAAATAGCTTACCATCTCTGTGAGATAACAACATATAGGAGGCTTCTGTAAATGTCAGGCTGTAGGCGTGTGTAATGGGAGGTGTGCCACGGGGTAAATGAGAGACTTTAGCAGGCGAAAGCTTCATGATATCAACTGTAATGGGGCAGCTTAGAGGTGATACCTGGAGGGAAATGGAAACTTCCTCCTGGGGTAATTATGTATGATTGAAAACGCAGGCAATTTCCATAACCGTTGTAAAAACGTAGAAACTGAGTTGGGCACGTTGCATATTACCTAAGTAATTTAGAGGGGAACATGAGAAAATTGGCAGGTGGAGGAATCTTCTCTGAATTATATTACATTATAACAGAGCTGAGGGAGGTGATGCATTAAGTAAACTGAGGCTGCAAACAACAAATCCGTACTTCCTACAGCAGAGAAGTGGTTTCTTTAAACTGAAAAGTTTGCTTCTATCACAGACAAATAAGGCTGCTGTAATTTTATTCTTTAAATTTCTTAAAAAATCATCCAAAATATATTTTCTGCGTTGCACAGGACACAGGACTTTTATCTGTGGATAAAGGTTGTAAGTTTGGGTTCTGAATACAGAAAAGTTTGGGTTGAAGGTTTTACTTTAAAAGAACTATTTATAAGATTTTACTGCTGCCAAGTGTGGTTTCTTGTTGGGAGCAGGTGGTGGTGATGGTTGTTTGCAAAGAGCTTCAGCCATTGTTGCTTTTACAAAACAAGAGGTTAAAATACACTCTCTGAGCAGCGTTACGCCCGCAGAGCAGACTGGACGCTACAATGAGGTGCTATCGGAAAGTAATGAGATTGGCTAGCATGCTAACTTCAGTAGAAAAAGTAAGTGATAGAAATAGAAGCAAAACATTGGTGTTGCTTTCCACCGCTGGAGACAGCTCTTGGCGAGTAAAGGAATGAAGTTAAAAATCTCTTCTGGCTCTCTTCAGCTGTTAATGCTAACATTAGCCATGTAGCATTAGCAAAACTTACAAATAGCTCCTACAAGTATAGAGGTGTAACAGCACCCAATTCCCAACGTACCAAATAAAACAATATGGCTCAGTAACTGAATGTTGTTTCCATTATTACCATACTGATTATGGAATCCAAACACTAATATTAAAGGTCTCATATGCTTCAAAATAGTCAGTTTAAAGCATACTGAAGCCTTTAAAATATATCAGGCAGTGCTGATTAGATAAATTCATCCCTGCTCAGGGTATCTGTCAAGGTGTTTTCTGATAAAAATAAATAGATAAAATCAATAATCATTGCTCTGTCAAGTAAGATTAACTGACTAGCTGACCCCAAACTAAACATCCAAAATCTCACAGCACCAAGAATGGATTTTCAGAAGTTTTGCATGCAGTTAAACATAAGTTCTAGCTGTGAAATGTTCATCAGACTTTGTTAAAAGTATATGAATGATATACTTGAGGATTGTTTAACAGGATGTTCCTACATGTCATTCTCAGTGTGTTTCTGCACTCAGTGGTTGTCACCTGTCTCTGACTGACTGAATCCTCCAACAGGAAAACAGATCGAAGAGGGAGGATGGAAGATAAAGGACAGAAGACAGACACAGGAAGGTAGAAGGCGATGAAAAGTAAGGAGAGCGATAGCTTAAATGGAGCAGAAGTTCTCTGGGTCTGCTGAGAATATTTATCAGATTGCTCTACAGTCTCGCAGTCCGGGTTTAAGAGCACCTTGACTCTTCCCACCTTTCCCTCTTAATAGGAGATAACACTGGTCTAATCTCTAATGGAAAAATAACAGTCCCCGGAGAAACAGAGCTAATCTGTAACAGAAATAACAGCAGTGGAGGACAACTTTTTAAACATGGCTGTCTGCGGACGACGTGTACTTTAAAAGGATTATCCTCACACTCATCAACTTCTCCCTCCCAAACACATTTCCAGCCTCTCCTCTCTGTCTGCCTCCACACAGAGGAGTCAGCGTTCACCCTGATACATACCAGTTATCATGGCCGAGCCACCTCACAGCCTCGCTATCCAGGAATAAATTGATTTTCTAAAGACATTTTTCAATTTCACCTCTGCACGGTCTTATGAGAGGAGGAGGATGCAGTCGTTCGACACAGCAAAAATCAGACGACCTCGACTATTAATTAAGATCTTTTGTCTCCTAAAAACCCTGCAAGCTTTAAATCCTTCTGATAAGAAGGTAAAGATGAAAATGTGACAGGCCGTAAAGTCATTTGGAGTTGAGGCTCTGTTGATTAAATCTTCAGGTTTATGCAGCGAAGGCTCAATAAATAAATAAATTCAGAATATGCCTCATGTTTACTTATGTTTCCTGTGTACCTGTATTCTCCTGCACCTGAGTTTGCCCCTGACAAACTGCTACAAGTGATTGTTGTAGTGTAGCTGTGCAGCATTGTTGTCGCATTATTGACATTTCCCTGACAAGCAAAACAAATCTTTCATATCTGCGATGTGCCCAGGTCCATTTCAGGTCTCCTCCTCCTCTCTCTCCCCGTGAACTATTTCAAAGTTTCACCTTGTACTTTGTGACTAAAGAAAATGGAGCCACATGAAAGACCTCCTCTGCTCAGCTGGAAAACTCAGAGTCACATTCCTGCGCTGAAATGCATGGAGCGTTTCTCCTGAGCAACACCCGTCTCCGACACAGTTCAACTTTTCAGGAGACACATCGCAGATCACCTGTGAAACTACAACAGGAGAGCCAACAGGTGATGAAGCATACAGGAAACCCATCTGCATTCCTGCTCTCATTCAGGTCCCCACAGCTTTAACTGGAGCTGGGGTGGCGCAGGTTTCATTTCCAACTAATCACCTCAGCAGGTGACGTCCCTCGATGATTCCTTCGCCTCTGCACGAAGGATTGCTGATCAGTGAGTGAAGTCTTTGTTTGGAACGAATACGCTCCAACACTCTAATCAGCAAACTGGAGCACAAAATGGCACATGCCGACTTGGACTGACAGCTTGTGCTGCAAGTAAAGAAAACATCATAGTGAGGAGGCCTGGTAGGCGTAGTAGATTTGTGTCCAAAAAGTTCACAACAAGTTGTGAAAAGATTAAACCCAACCATGGCATCTCCTCTCCTGCTGCTGTTATTTCGCTCTTGACCATTGGGAACAATATATTCCAGGCTCAAAGGTCACTTTATTGTCTTTCCACCACACAATACTGTCAGGGATAAAGAGAGCATCTTCTTGATTGTTAATTGGTCGTAATGAGCTGCTGAGTCAAAGCTCCCATGTCAAATGTCTGACCTTGTAACTTGAAAGGCTCAGAAATGAAAATGAACTGAAATGAAGTGCGTTCATTAGATCAGTGGCGGTGGACTGACTCTGCTCTCGCCTGCATGTTGTAGGTGGGCTGACGATGAGCAGGACCAGCTCTTGTCATCTAATTACTCATCTGATTGAATTCAGACTCCACAATGAGAAACAGACTCCACAGCCGCTCAGATTATAAACTGTAGGTGGGCTGGATAATTACCAGCAGCCTGCTATGAGAGAAAGAGAGCTTTTCCATCCTTTTCCATCCTCATGACAAAACAAAAAGATGAACCAGAGAGAAACTCAACTGTTTCTCTGACTGCTGCTTAATGAGACAAGCCCCTCTACTACCCTCATATCTCCATGAACAATAGCCAACAGGAAGTTTTCATAAGCTAACATCATCTTCTCCTGCCAGTTCTCTGTGAGCTTTGTGATGTCTACACAGTAAGCAGAAGACAAATTACCTGATAATGACAGTTTGAGTAGATAACTGAATCTGATATGACACCAGAGGTCTGGGTTTTGTTTAGGGTCACTTGTGCCTCCTAAAAAACTGCTAAATATCTTGGTGAGTGTAAACAATAAACTCCTTTAAACAAAATCCTCAATGTTACTAAAACAAAATAAACATTGGACTCTCTCAGTTAATGTAAAGATCACATGGATTTAGGTTATGGCTTACATCTTTATTGATATTTTTAAAAACTTTGATTCTAAGAAATACAGAACCCGGGAGGAGAGAGAGAAAAAAATCTAAAGGTTGAAACTAAAGTACTTTGTGAGATCTCACAAAAGTTTCTCGAGATCTTGCAAAACTTTACTGAGCTCTCCCAAAAGTTTCTCAGGATCTCGCAAAAGTACATCTTGTGAAATCTTGAGAAATTTTTGTGAGATCTCTGGAAACTTTTGCAAGATCTTGAGAAACTTTAGCGAGATCCTGATGAACTTTTCCCAACTCACTATACAACAGTGTTTCCAGGAGTTACTTCAAAGTAAAAGCTCTTTTTTTCATTAAGTGGTTGTGTTGGTTTGTCTACCCACAGTAGCTGCAGGTAATTATTCAGCCCACCTACACTGAAGAGGAATACCAGAGAATGATTTGATTAAATCAGCCTTTAAAGAAGGAGCTGACGGACCCTGAAATCTATTAGACCTCTCGATACTTGGTGTTATATAACAGAGGAGAATCATTTTCAACAGTCACTGAAACAGGACTGAACTGTCTAACTGTACTGAATACACAGAGGTCTGTTTGCTCTGTTCAGACTCAGTTCACTTTATATGTTGAATATATTTTAATAAAAAAAACCTGAAGAGTCTGATACTCAAAATCCAACTCCATCAAGAATCAGTTTTGCTTTTTTTTTGTGCCGTTGAAGCTGATTCCCTGAAGACACTGCATCCATACTGCAATAATATCACAGCACCGGGCTGTGTGTCGAGGTTTAAAACTCTCAAGTGATTTTATTTGTCCTGCTAATCTCATTACTTCCTCTTGTAAAAGCAGATTTTAATCTTAATCTTTGGTGAATCTGATTTAGCACATTGGAATTAAAATGATTACAGAACCAGTGGTTGCTCCTGAATAAAAAAATCACTTCCCACAGCACAGTGAATGTAGTAACAGGAGATCTTTGAATTACATAAATTGAATATGAAACTCACGAATGAAAGGTGTGAACACGTGTACGATGATGAGCGAGCAGAGTCCTCTTGTCGGGGAAACAAAGGGAAGTACAACACTGTGATCTGCATCATCTGACCGAGAGAAGAAGAGCTACAGACCAGAGAGAGATGGAGGGAGTCATTAAAAAGTGCAGATCCACAGTTGAGAGATGTTCAAACTGCGTGATAATAAAACAGCTATGGCAGAGTGAACTTTGAGCTTTAAGAAACTGGTTTCCGAAAATTACTGGCATCAAAATGTAGTTAAAGGACGTTTAAGTAAAAGTAAACATTATGCAGAAAGTCCTGTTTCAGATATATATTATTCTATTGTAAATATTAATATATTACTGTACATCACTATAATTTTAAATGTGGTAGAGGTGGGCTAATTCTAACTACTTTATATACTGCTGGGTAGCATCATCTATAATAATATAATAATACTAAAATGTTTTTTATTATATTTTGTATTAATCTGAATCTGTAAAGTAACTAGTAACTAACTCTGTCAGATAAATGTAACAGAGAAAATGTGTAATATTTACCTCTGAAATGTAGTCGTATAAGGTAGCTTAAAATGTATTTGAGTAAATGTACTTAGTTACTTTCAACCACTGTCTATGTTTAAATCCCGAAACACACATTTTTCAGGATTATTTAGACTATTTTTTTAACAGTAGTTAACAGAAAAATCTCACCTCAAAGTCCGTTTAGTAGCTGTTCTGGTGCTTTCGATCACATCACATGATCTTCATCAGTTGCCAGGTGTCAGGTGTGTTTTACACTGAGGACTGTGGAGACTGAAATTCATCATGTGGTCATAAGGGTTGTCATTTTTACGTTTTGTTTTATTGTAATCATGAGATAATCATTGTTTCTTTGTCATTTCTGTTTCTGTTACTTACCATTATCAGCCATTATACATTTATTGTTATATTCTGTTTACACAAGATTACCACAACATAACTTCTCAATATTTTTATCTGAGGACCATAAGGAGACATTTGGGGTCAGGATCACAGCGTAATTAACGACACAAACTAAATCATCACAAGAAAACAAAACACTGCCTGGTTCAGCTGCTCTCATCAGCATTCAGATCTGTCCTGCTAAAATCACACTCGCCCCTCTGTCATCTCAACAACCACTAACACAACTGGACACAGCTGTAATTACAGCTTTTAAAGCGGCTGTTTACATGGCTGAGAAGACGTAGAGGTGGATAATTGAGGGATTTGAGTCAACAGAACAGTCAACATGCCAACTGGAGGAGAAAACAGAGGCAGAAATTAATCCACTGTAATGGATGTTGGAGGTGTCAGATCTCAGGGGTCATTTTACTGAACATCTGGCTTTATTATTTCCGATTTATGTGACTTACAGATCAAACCTGACCTCTCCTGTTCAGCAGAAACAAAGAAAAGCAAACAGACTCCATTAAAGCCTGAATTATTCATCTGCACACATGTATCGCTGTAGTAACTCTGCGTCTGCCAACAGACTCGGGGCGATGCATCGTCCTGCATCTGCTCAATCCATCGACTTTTGTAGCACGGCTGTAAAACAAGACGACGTTACTGTGAATTCACTTTAAATCCACATACATTCTCTCACATCCACCTTAAGCTATGACCAGCCTCACTGAGAAGGAAAAACATCTAGGGAGGAAAAATATATATTTTAAAGAGGTGCACATAATGTACAGTATGTCATTAGTCTTGATGGAAAAAGGAGAACGCACAGACCTCTACAGCGTAATGTTAACACAACCAAAGGAGAACAAATCAGAGCTTCATACAGTATAATCCCATGAGCTGCATTAATGCCATCACAGATGAAATGTGGTGATTCAGCACATCAAAGGTTTGTCAAATGTTAAATTAGAAGCTTTACAACTCAAAAATCAGTTTGCTTCTTGGTTGACAGCAGAGTGGGACAAACGCTCCAGTGGTATTTATCATCCTAAATTAACATAACAACATTAAACTGCACTGTGTTGGCCGTAGAGATTAGCTGATCCTTATAACGTTGACGTTTCCCTCAGTCTTTGATATCACGTCTGTTATCAGCTCCACATCTCGTCTCTGATCACGACCAATGAGCGGAGATTTAAATGAACCAAACAGGGATCACCGATCAGATGCAGTCGGATCATCTCGTAACCTCGGGCGCCTGAATGTTTAAACAGGCGACGGGGCTAAGTGGCGAGAATCACTTTGACATCCTCCGCTCCTGGATGCTTCCCAGCTCCACATATTTCCCTCATGTCTGATCTGCAGTGTTCAGAGCCATCACATCGCACATCACATCAGTAGGGAAGGATGTGTATCCTCCCACACTACGGTTTGAAGGAACAAACGTAAAAGATGTAAATGTATGTAAATTGTTGGGGTAGTTGACGGGGGAGTCTTTGCTACGAGCCAGCTTCATCTACTGTAACAAAGACCTCAGTAGTTTAATTTTTTAAAAGAATTCCAACTTTAAATATGAAAATTTTCTTTCATGTTGTGGAGTCATGTCAACTTTAGACATGTAAATGTAGAACATTTAGAATGAAAATGAAAAACAGGATCTTTGAAAAAAAAAAATCATTATTTATTTTCTTCAAACAGGATTTTGTCTATAATGAAACAACCAGATTATGAGTAGAGTCTGTATATTTCTATGGCAGGTCACTCACACTCACAATGTCACTGTTATTCACCAACACTACAGGTACACTGATAACACTTCAACTTTAAAGCAGTGCATCGTCAGAGAGAAACTACACCACTGTCCGTCAAAATATTCACTCCAACAAGGATGAGGCTGAACTTACTCTGTTTTTCTTACTGTCAACAAATCCCAAATTCAACAATGTATTAGTCATATATATGTAATATCTAACCTGTCTGTAGCCTCAGCCCTGAGCCCATTAATTATTAATAAAAGAAACATTCAATAATTTCCTAAAACACCTGGGCACTGTGGTTTTTACTAAAAGAAGAATAATTAATGCATTTGTTAGGGACTATTTTCAGGTGTGGATGAATACACAATTTGGGCTCTAATAAGTATTTCCAGCAGCAGGATGGTGTATGTGGGATTGACTTTAAAAAATACAGCATGTGTGGGTATTGTATCGTTAGTGGGAGCAATTTACTCTTTTTAATGGAAGTTGGTGACAATAAGCAAACTGCAGAATATAATCAGCCTTACGGCCTAGTCAAACCAGAATCGTACTCGTAAATTTTGGTCGTTAATCAATAACACGCTGTCTTAACAGCGCTGACAAAATGGGGGAGGCTATGTAGCTTTTTAGTTGTGTTATTAGCTACCTTTGAGATTTATTAAAAGGAATAGTTTGTAGACAGTTCTGAGACAGAATTGTACAGATGCATCTTTTGAATTATCTGGGCAAACTTACTATATCATTAGCAACTAAGCTAACGTGTTTGCTAGCTAACATTTAGCAAGTAGTTAGCAAGTTTATTAGCCCCCCCCCCCCCCCCCCTTCAGTGACTCTTCTGAAAAGATATTCAATCCTAAAAAAATATCAGGATGAGTACACTGCACAATACATAAAAAATAGAAAGAAGCTCTGAAACTCACTGTGACTGACTAGTGTTAGCATATCCCAGCTAGCTAGCATGTTGGCAGTTAGCTCATCAGTGACAGCAGTTTGCCAAAAAGCCCAGTGATTAATCCCAATGCCACCAAGCCTCTAGACCCATAAAGACGTGGATTAATTTTATTGTATTACTTCCTGGTGTGACAAGGCCTTTATCCTTCAAATGTGAAAGATTACAGTAGAGAATAAAGCGGCTTCAAATGTAAAAGTGTTGTAATATTCTTGTTCTGTTGCCTGAAAATGGTTTGAAAAAAAAAAAAAAGTTGTTCACAGTGACACTATGCGGTTTAAGGTCAAACATCTGTTTCCTTGCTGGTTTGTACATTCTCAGTGGACACTGAAAAAATTCAAACATTCATCTCTGGATCTTGATGAACATATTATTTTGCTGTATTCTCATGCAGCTGTCTCCTCCAGCTGTGCTCAATCTGCAAGATTATCTGGCAGTCAAAGTTACCAGTTCAGTTCCTCTCGGCAATCAAGTGCTGCACTGCAGTCAGTTTCTTCTGCAGGATGGAGGACAGTCACTACTCCTTCTTCAAAGAATTTAAGTGTCTGGAATCAAGGATGTGACAAAGACAACAATGTGTGGCCTCAGCTGTAATGAGGTGGGGGGGGGGGGGGGGGGAAAACACAAACAGAGAGATGAATAATGCACTTTGAAGTTTTAGCAACTTTTGTCATTAAAATCCCATCAGTGCTTTGGGGTCTTGCAGAAAGACGGTGGTGTGTGTTTGATAAACAGCTGCTGTCGATCCTCTTTCTGCTTCTCGAGCTGAATTAACACATGGAGGGATTTGCTTCATTTTTAGTGTTGATATCAGAATGTGTTGTCATTACATCCGTGTCTGCTTGACACTATTTCTCCTGGATTATCTCTCTTTCTCAGTCTGATCATCTCGCTGCTTACTATCGAGTTACAATCCACCTGTCAGACCGAGGCAGATTAGCATTTCAAAAACACATTAACTGTCTCTGCGTGCAGTGTACGAGGTGACAGACAGTTACACAGCCTCTGCTGCTGTCAGTGTTAAAAGCTTTACTGTTCAGAGATATTTAGAGAGCCGGAAGAGGAAGCTCCCAGAAGGCGGCATGCAGCAGGGGAGGAGAAAACTTTTATGTCAGAGCGAACAACCTGTTTCTGAGAAGCTTGCAAACTATAAGAAACTAAGAAAAGCTCAATGCTCATGTATGTATTTTTGTTCCCTGCTCTTTGTTGTGCTTTCAAGTTACGATGGAAAGAAGCGACGAGAGAAAAGAGCTTCAGTAAGAGGAAGAGACAAAAAAAAAGAGGATAAAAATGGAAATGAAGCGGAAAATCAATCCCTACTGTATAAAAGTCTCTAAGTCTCTCAACCAGGAGCCACCAGCCCTGCAGTGCACCACTTCTCAAACAGTACAAATGCACAATGTGCTCATGGCAATGTGCATGACTGGAGTGAGTAAGACTGTGCTGACTTTGAAGATGCCACTTGTTAACACCAAAGTTCTGTGGTAGCTCACTGTTGCTGGAAGAAAATCAATCATAAAAATGTTTAATTCATGTGCTGACTGGAGTTAGAAAATCATCAAAAACACCTCCTGGTACTTGACGGACGTACGCCGGCTGCAGGGACTCTGACAATACTTTCAAACTGTCCAAGTGGACGAGTGTGCACAGGTTTCCCTCAAGCAGGTTTTCGAGGCTCTACGGCCTCTAAAGAGTGCATACTGTCATTCCCCCAAAGGGCTGCACACAACAAAAGAGCATTACACATGAGCAAAACCACCAAACACCTAGCTCTTACTGAAGTACTCTTCCTGAGGGGACTAATTAAGGGTAAGAAGTTTACACATTCTTTAAATAAACAATCATACATCATCCGCATAGAAAAGTGCATCATCCGCATAGAAGTGCATAAGCTGAACGACTCCAGTCACCCTGCACCGTGATTCACTGCAACAAGGAAATAAAATTGTGCTTGAATACTCTAAATAAATCCATACAACAACATCAGTTCCCCTTTCAAACTTTTCAATATGACAGAGTGACATTAGCTAGAGATTGTAGTAGACATGACTCCGACATTTACATTTTTTGAATATTTACAATTTCTGAAACAAGGATATCAACACCTCATGAGTCCAGCACTGCTTGTATCAGTATATACACCCTATACAATAAAAGACAAAACTGTGCGTTGTTCTGTTTTTTTGCTTTCCATATTTTGTAGGGCCACTAATGCCCAGTGAAGTCTCAAGTGGCTCTGAGTGCAGTGTAAAGTCCTGACGAGTGGCAGCACATCCCCCACCTCGTCTGCACCCCCCAAAAATCCAGTTCACCCGGTCATCAAACCTCCAGTTTAAATAAAATACTCCTTTCGGTTTTCATCTGAGACGTTCTGGGAGTCAGTCTGGTTGTTGAAAGGAAAATCTGGGCTGTCCTCCTGTTTGACTCCCTTCACATCCTGATTCCGATACGTCTCTTTTCTGCGGTACAGGAATCTGGCAGTTATCGCCAGGCCAGTCACAAGCACAAAGATCACCACCGCTATCAAACCTGAAAGGGCAGAGGACATTCACTCTGACGTATTCAGACATTTTTGTTCAGAGAGGTGTTTCTGTTATTTAACCCATGATGGATTGCCAAAACTTAAGCAATTTAGAAATAATAAGTTGGTTTTCATGCTTCAGTGAAAGGAAAAAAGAATGAAAAAAGAATCCACAAAAATATTAAACAGGCTAAAACATGCAAAATACTGATGTGGTTCTGCCGTGTGTGTGTGTTCATATTGATGAATCCTGGAAAGTCTTGCTGCTTTCCGAGTGACACACTGCCTCTCTGTAAAGTACAGTAAATCTGTCACAGTGGACTCAGCGGTCACAGAGCTTTGTGAAGCTACTGTGAAGTCGCTACATGATTTCTGCTCATCTCTCCCTCCCTGTCCTCGGCTTTATCAGCTCTTTTGCCCTGCAGTCCGGTCACTCTGGTAATCTAACTTTAACACACAGCGAACAGAATTTCACACATTTTGGACTCTGTGCTTCTGTTCTGCACATTTCATTATCCGGAGAAAGTTTCGTCTAATTGGAATTCCAGAATATGGCTGAAATTAATTTCGCACTATATTACTTTGGTTTTAGAATGTCCACGCATTTGAAGATAACAGTGTGAAAGTTTCTCCATCAGCAAGTCATTTCAGTGGTGCTTTAATTAGTTCGGCTGTGCTTTGTGCACCGAGACACAAAATCACAGAAATTTAATGGACAGTTTTAAATGACTTTTGACTCTCTCTTTTTTCTATCTACTGTAGGAACCATTCAATCTATGCTCTGAATCAATCTGTCCGGGCAGAAGAGCCAAAAAAAAAAAAAAAAAAAATTAATTTACTTTTGATGGAAATTTTTTGCCCATCACTTCACCTTTGCTGGCTTTCAACAGAAAATCTCTCATCAGTGAAATATTGAGTGTAATCTTTGATTCTAACAGATGTCCAATACAGAAAAAAGGATGACACAGGTTTCAGCACAGTGAAAGATGGTGAAACAGTTCAGTACCTCCAATCAGAGCCGAGTCAGTCCTGATGGCATTGACTAAAGGTTGACCTGAACCCACTGAACCAGACTGGTCTACAGCAGAGAAAGAGAGAAGGCAGAAGTAGAGAAAAGAGGGAAGATAGAGGAGGAAAACAGGGAAACAGACATGAGGCAGAAATGAAAAATCAAAGGGCTCCAAGAATTAGAAGAGACAGGAAAAGAAATTTAGAAACACGATCACAGTATCGTTACTCGGAGCAGACAAATACAACAACGTGAAGCTGGATGAGAGGAAAGAAATGCCACTGGAAACTCCCCTCTACGGTCCAAATTAATTATCTCATCAAGCATGTTGTCAGGAGTGTCCTCCACAAGGTGTATGTACTTAATGAGACAATTTTACAGTTTGAAAAAGCAGCTCCCACCAAGAACAGATACTCACAGAAACAGAGGAGGAAAAAAAAACGATATACAGTAGCACTGATTTCTATGCACACATTATTGTCAGGGTGACAGTTCAACATTTAATTTTAGTTTTTATTTTTGTGAGCCTTTTAGCCAACCTGCTATTAAACTATTTAAATAAAAATAAGAATCACAGGACAAACAATACAACCTGGACACTTTTGCCCCGCCGCTTACCTGACAGGTCCTTACCTGACAGGTGGTGTGTGTTCTCTGCTGCGTAGGGATTGGCCGAAGCCGGGGAGCCGCAGTTGGACTGGATTAAAGGTCCGGTGATGACGACAGGGTTGGTGTCCGGGTGGAGCAGAGCAGCTTTCAGAGGGCTGATGGAGTTAAAGTGGACCACTGACAGACAGCCGGTAAAACCCAGAGACGCCAGCCGGGCCAGGTCTGGATCCAACTCATCAGACTCTGAAGGAGGAGAGAGGAATGAGAAGGAGGTTTCGACCAAGGGAACAGAATAAAAAAGAAATCTGAAGTGTTGTTTTTGTCTTGTGTGGGTCTGATTCTTAAAATATGCAAAGCCAGATAACCAGTAATCCACTTTTCAGACTCTCCTTTCTCTTGTTGCCTCTATCGCTGCAATACTGTTTGAATATTTTACCTTTAAGTGTATTAATTAAGTTTAATAATCTAATGCAAACAAGAGGAGACAAGAAGACAAAACATGGTTTAATCATACTGAAATAATTCAATTCAGACTTTTTTGTGCTTTGTGTTCTTGACAAAACAAAACTGCTCAAGGAAAATGAATAATTTACTTGAAACAAGAGGAAAGCGATTGTGAGTTGTCATTAATTATAGAATCAAGTAATATTTTATGAAATTGTGTAACATCTTGGGAAACATCCTTATTTGCTGTCTTGTCAAGAGTTAGATGAGAAGACCGATACGCTCTCATATTTGTACACTAAATATGAGTGGCTGGTTAGCTTAGCTTAGCATAAAAACTAGCCTGACTATGTCTAAAGGTAACAAAATCTGTGTACTAACACCTCTGAAGCTCATGTTACACCTTGTTTGTTGAATCAGTACAAAAACCAAGTAAAAAATGACACATCATGGTTTTATGAAGGGTTAAGTGTTGGACTATTTCTTTTCCACACTAGTTGTTTGCCCCCTGTTTCCAGTCTTTATGCTAAGCTATGCTAACTAGCTGCTGGGACTAGCATCATATTTACTGGACAGACATGAGCGAGAGGTATAGAGTGGGGCAGGAACGAGTCCTAAAACCTGGAAGTAAGTTAGCATTTTAGCACTTCCTGTTCCCTCGTCCCAATAATCCACTGGCTTTTTGTCGAGGGAACCAGTATGATGCTAACTTCTGGGTTAGCCTACAAAAACACGTCATCCCTGCACCACTCTAT
>BRZM01000010.1:2649460-2753046 GCA_033238685.1 Lates japonicus
TCGGTGGCAAAAGCGTTCGGTTACGGCGCCCGCCAATAATCCGCAAACTTTGACCAGTATGGGTACTGCTTCTGGTTTGTACACGAAAACCACGTCATCCACCCACCCACTCTATTGATCCTCTCATCTATGTCTTGGCATGATAGCGAAGGTTTGCTTACTGGAACCCCTAGATAACAAATACCTGCACTGGGAACTGAACTTTTAACCTTTGGTTGAGCTCATCAACGATTCGCATGATTTGACCAACAAATCATGTCAAACACTGACAGGTTGATTGACTCTGCTTGACATTATCCTGTTATCAGAGTAGGACAATAGTGGCAGCACATTGATTCTAATGATTAGCACACACACAACCTCACACACACACAGTGATTCATCCTCCAGTCTACATCCATCACTCAACGCTCTTCCTCTATCTGTTCGTTTTATTGACTTAAATCCCTCCATCATTCACCTCCGCTCCATCACAGCAGAGTAAACAGCAGCTGTGAGAAGCCGACGTCGCCGCTGTAACCGGCTGCATCAGTGTCTGTTCACATGACTGAGAGGTGACTGTGGTTTTCTTTTTTATACCAGGACACATCTACATGTTGATGAGAGCAGCAGGAAACATTACTGCAGCCTGTGAGCTCCTCTCAGCTGATACACTCCTCACTCCATCACCTCCACCCCCTCTCTGTCTCCCCCCCGTATTCCTTCCGGGTCCATTAGTTAGGCTGATGGATGACAGGGTTGGCAGGGAACGACAGAAAATCCACTTCCCTGCTGCTTTTCTGATCCTGATCTGACTCTCTGCCTCTTCTGGTTTGACAGAGGGGAGGACCAGTCACATGCTGACATGACGAGGTTAAAACACACTGAGCTGAAAGATTTGAATCCAGAAAGACAAAAGATACAGAAAGAATTTGTGTGCACACCCACCATAACCCATAAATATTGGATTATCACAAAATTTGTTGCTGTTTTGAACAATCTAACATCAGATTTTTACATTTATGTGTGTTTAAAGTCCAAAACCAAACACAAAAATTTGGAAATAAAGCTGCAAATGACAATTTTGTACTCAAGAAAAGAGGATTTGGACAATTTTTATGCACAGAAATGAAAGTAATTACATTTTTATAGCGCTAACATGGTAGAAATCCCAGGAAATTAATAAATGGGAATGCACACGTGTGTAACTGAATCAAAATTTCCCAAAATCTTATAAAACAAGAATAAATGAATAAAATCCGTTTCAAACACCTGACTCATGTTTTACTGCTAACATCCAGTGAGTTTCCGTTTTAAATTGACAGTGTGCTGCTGTGACTCGGTCTTATCAGAGAGCTGTGACTGCAGCCTGCGGCCTCTCAGCCCCTCATGTTATTAACAGCTTATATCTCAGTCTGTCTCTGATGGAGCCGCTCACAGAGAACATGAATAAGTCATGACGGAGCCAATAACTGTCTCACCCCGACTCTGTTACAGGTCCCTGTCAAGGACTTAAAACAGTGGCTCAATGAAGATGTGGTTTAACCTGCTCAGAGGGTGAAGATTTTTTTTTCCAGGTGTGTTACAGGAAAGCATCTCCCTGTGTTGAACCAGCTCTCACCAACTGATGCTTAACATATCTGTACTTGTCCTAAAGCTTCTTAAAGCTGCTGAACATTTTTAAAATCCTTTTTCTAATCTCTCCTGGTTTTGATAGAAAGTGAAAGGTGTTAAACATGATATTCACAACAACTCATCAATTATGTATTGAGTCTTTCTAGATTTGTTCTGACATCTAACTTCAAACCAGCACACCTGACATAAATAAGATGAAATAAGCATTTTAATCAGATTTGATTTGAGTTTTTCATCATTATTTTGTGTTATCGGTTTATCTGATTTTCACTCATGATGAATTGTTGTTTTTTTCTTCCAATAAACATAGTAAAATAATGTTATTCTGTTGTTTAATAATCCTTCCTGGAGAATTTGGACGCCACAAAATGGCAGATACAGCCATAAGTAGAGCTGCATCAAGCGAAATGAGAGATTTTAGTTTTTATTGGGTGGTTGATATGCTCTCGTCCGACCAAATTTTCACAACTTTGAACTTCTGCTTGGTGTAACTTATTTAACACTTACTGAATGTTAAACCTGAGTTGGCTCCAAACTAACTGACACCGGGTCAAAGAGGTCGTCAGTGTGGCTGTGTGTTGTTAAAACAAATGAGGAAAAAGTCGAGTGTTGTCTTGCTTGTGTCCCATTGGTTCATTAGTCCCTGTGTGTGTATATATATAGTCTTGTCTTTGCCCTCTTTAGTTGCCAGTGTTACGTTATGTTATGTTTGGTTGTGTGTCCTGTGTCCCTGGTGTTTTCCCATCCTGTTCTCTTTTGTTTTTTGGCTAAAAGAAATTGCTGGATTGCAAGTCTAAGCCTGCATTCTGGGTTCGTCTCCTGTGTCCTCAGCTCATTTCAAACAGTCAGCTAACTTGTCCGCGTTAGGTCCGTCAGCTTTTGTGTTTAATGTTTGAGGCTTTTGTATCAGAACTGGCATATTTCAAAATGTTTGGTCTACTAATTGTTTTATTTAAAGGTGCAAATACGAACATTTTATCTTAATAATTCGTTCAGGATAGTAAGACGAACAGGTAGAGACTCAATGCACTATGGCTGACACATTAAATCTTTTAAAACTGATGATCTACATCAGATAACTTTACTAGCAGCAATAGCTAATGTTATGAAATGGAATACAAATATAAGAGGATGCTAACTTACGTGGGTGGATCCGCCTTCATGGTAAAGTAGCTCTTACACTTTGTCTCAGACTTCTTCATCTTCAGATAATTTGCATAATATTTCAGTCTTAGTGCAAACAAGCTGAAGCTTCATTTATTCCTTTAACCTTTCCTAAGCTGAGTGTCAAATGAGGCCAAACATCTCAGAGCTGTTATTCAAATGAGTTTAAGTCTGAGCTCTCTCTAACTAATGTCTCCGCTTTTACTGTACTGCCTCCTCACTTACCGTGCACTCTGCCCAGCACCAGAGACTTGACGGCGTTGAATTCTCCATCAGACGTCAGGTTGAAGTCCTCTCTGGCGTTCTGGTTAATCTGAAAGAAGAGAATCACCTCCTAAATTGATTTAATCTAAAGTTTGTTTTGTAATACTAAAACCCTGAAGTGCAGCATGTGAAAATCTGACCTGTGGGGAGCATGAATGTGCCCCAGAAAACATTAGGATTCATCTTTAGGGGACCAAAACACATCCAGTTTTATGTAAATCTATTATAAATGTTTGCTGAGATTTATTTCTCCAGAGTAAACTGCCACCTTATGCCCTCACAGTAAGCTGCTAAAGACAAAATGATTCAGTATAATGGAAAGTGATAAGATGAGATGCGCCTCATATTTCACCAGGGCCTCACAAACACTCTGAATCAGGAGGCTGCGCCCATGCAAGATGAGGTCACCTTGTTGTTTATCTCACCGTGTTGATAATTATACAGACTCAGGCTGCCGGCTGCCGGTTAGATGAAGTTAACCTCATATATCACATGAGGCTGTTGTTAACAAGATAAGAGATTCAGGAGATCCAGATACGATTAAGATGCTTCATATTTCATCTGGAGCTGTTTTAATGTGTGGTTTGTCCCTGGTGTCCTGCTGTGATGCCCTGAATCCAGCTGCTGGTGGCTGAACTGAGTGAAGTGCTGACTGTGGCTTTGTTATATGGGGGGAATATCACAATACTGTACCATAGTGCACACAGGGAGGGTAGATGAGACTGCCTGTGGGTGCATCTGTATGTGTGTCCTTGAGTTTAACCTTGAGATAGGCAACTCATTCGGCTACATTGACAACGTTAGCATTAGCACCTGTTTATGAACCAAGAGCTTCAGCCATCTTTGTGTTTACAAGACAAGAGGTTAGAATATGACCTCTGGGCAGTGCTGCTTCTTCACTATCTCACTATCTGACTCACTATTGCTAAATGGTATTACAAGATGGGCTAGGGCTAGCTGGTTAGCATGCTAACTTCAGTTGAAGAAAAGAAGTGCTAGAAATAGAACCAAAAAGACTTAACACTGGTGTTGCTTTCCACTGCTGGAAACAGCTCTTGGTGAGTAAAGGAATAAAATTTGACGCTGAACATTTCTTCTATGCTGTTAAGTCTTCTAGGCTGCGAATGCTAACGCTAGCTATGTAATGATAAAGAAATTTTAATAAACATTTAAACGTGTCTACAAGCAGGTACATTATAGGATGTTGTAAACCTTTTATTTAATGTTTGTATAGTGCTTATTAAAACTAAACATGTGTTACCAAAGACGTAGCTTTTGCAGCACCTGTAATGTGTGGTTGACTCTCCTGGCTCTCATGAATTCACTCATACGCACTGTAGGTGTCTGTTTCTGACAAATCAGCTTACACATTAGCCACAACAATTTGGAAAACGTACACATTTTTTCTGCGGTTATGAACATTACTCAGTGCCTTTAACTGGCTGCTGTATAAATGGTGTATAAATAATGACTGTACTGTGTGTTGTTACCTGCACAGACACGGAGTCCGTCAGTCTCCTGATGCTAACAGTGTGTAGTTGTCCGTTGGCCAGACTCCTCACTGTGCTCCTCCACACTTCTGCATCTCTGTTGCTGTCCAGCTTGTACCTCACCTCCAGCTCATCTTCACACACAACACACACTCATTCAGAGCTACGTTCTCTAAAGCAAAGATTTCAGCCTAAATCATCAACATCATTTCAAACATGCGACTTTCTAGGTAAAGTTTTTTTCTCCTGGAAATGGCCTTGCCTTGTCTTGTAATCTTGGCTAACAGGATAAACACATTTTTAATCCTTCAAAGATAAATCTGAATATTTTAAAGATGCAGTTGTTCTATTAATTAAGATTTCTATATAAAGAGGATAAGTGCTAATTCCCTATCAATAACAGAACTAATCTAATTAACTCTACTAATATTCAAGAGCTTTAAGTGCAGATTTAACAAAAGCCCTGTTCAGTGTTCAGCTAAAACAGAGGGAAAAAAGTATTTTTCACAGCACAGCACAATAATAAATCATATATTAAAAGCTCACAAACAGTTTAGAGATACAGAGAGTGTGAGGGAATTACTGTAGAAGGACGTCTGGATACCTGCTGCTGCTCTGATAACAAATTTATTCTTGAAAAGAGGCCTTGAGTTTAAAAGAAAAAAGAAGGTTTTGTTTGGGCTGAGGTTGGTGTTACTGCAGTTTAGGGTAAAAAGAAATGAACCATCTCAGGGGAAACAAGAGAAAGCTCTCAGAGATTTAATTGGACACTTCACTTTAAGAACATTTACCTGACAACTCCATGGTCAGTGTGAAACCTTAATGCTCTGCTGTCCATCAGCTTTGAGACATTAACACCAGAAAAAAAATCCATTTACAGCTAATCTAGCAGCAAAGTGGTTTTTATTAGACCCCTGAATGTTGAAACTGTAATTTTAAATTCCAAGTGCCTCCTACTACTCTTAAAAGCCAAACTCACAACATAATCCTCTGACTCAAAAGTTTATAAAACACATCAGTGAGTTTTCTGCTGTTTTATTCAGCAGCTCACTGACCTGCCGCCCATTAACAGCCCACCAGACTTTTATTCCCTCAGCATCACTCATCAGGTCTCGCTGGTAAAACCAGTGAACGCTTTTTTTTTCCCCGGCCAGAGACAAAATATAATGGCCGGCCGAGCTGGACAGATTAAAAGGCAGTAGAGGCTGACGGGTTGAATCCAAAGAGAGGAAAGATCTGACAGATCCTGATAGATCTGGTAAAGCTGCAGAGCAAAGGATGAGGAGGAAGGTGAGAGAGGGAGGAAGGTGAGAGAGGGAGGAAGGAGAAGAAGAGGAGGAGACGTCGATATCAGGAGAAGATGACAGGAACGAGAGGAGGAGAGGTAAGATGAGAGGCTGGGAAAAAAGAAATGGAGAGGAGAGGAAAGTAATTGGAAAATGCTGAGGGAGGAAGAGGAGGAGAGGCGAAAAGGAAACTCTCCTGGAGACTTGTAATCTGAGGTTTGAAAACTGTAGATAAAAAGGAGGAGAGCGAACAGACAGAAATTGAAGCAAGGCAAAGGGAGCAATTAGAGGTAAGAAGGCGGGAAGAAAAAAGGATGTCAGGAAAATTGCGTAGAAGGTGAAGAAAGGAGGTGGAGGTATGAGCACAAAACTTTTAATACAAAAGTTGTTCAAAAAGCATCTCCCAAGGAAAACAAAGAAGAGAGAGGAGGAGGTTATTAAAAAGGAAGAAGAATTAAATCAAAACAAGTCGCTCCACCTCAGTTTTGAACAACCACACGAACACACTCCTTAAAAATAAAAGCCTCCTCACCGTGCTTGTTGATGAGCAGGGCCAGGTACTCTCTGTAGTAGGAGCTGACGTAGAGCAGCAGAGCCGGACTCTGGTTCGTCCTGAAGCTCAGGGAGACGTTCTCTCCTCTCAGCGTCATGTCAGAGTAGATGGAGGACGGCAGCGTGCTGCTGTTCCTGATTAACTCGTACGGCTCCTTGAAGGTGTAGCTGACGGACGTCTCTGACTTAAAGATGGCCGACACCCCTGGAGGAAGAGAGAGAGGGCGATGAACAGAGGGTTCAAGTGTTACAGGATTACATGACAGTTCTGAAGCATTAAATGGCATTTTATACATTTTCCAAACATTGTTAACAACTTGAAGTATAATTTTATACATCCTTAAATTTACAATTAGTAGTTTTGCATATTTTAAAGTACTGTATAGTAGTACTGTGAAACAGTCAATCCCAGTCCAAATGACAGCAAATAATGATTTTTTTCATTATTCCATCCTTAAATTCATACATTAGTCATCTATACCGACTTATCATAGCCTGAAATGACTGTTTAAATCTCAGTGACACATCATGTGGATCGGTGCTTAACAGGAGGTGGGTTCAAAATGGGAAACAAATAAACAAACAAAAAAATTAAAACGCAAGAAATAAACAACGACCAAATGTCTCTGATCGACATGTTTGCTCACGTGCAGCCTGGAGAAATCCAGCCGAGTTATTTGTTGCTTTATTTAACAGTGACATTAATCACATTGTTGTACATGAGCCAGAGTTAGGCATCATTTCATTTCCAGTCCCTGGATGGACGTTACACAGTCAGCTTTCCAAATACTAAACCTTATGGTAACTTTTTATTACATGAATCAACAGTTCAGTTTATAAAATGTAAAAAATTAATGACAGTGTGACAATGAGTCCAAAGTGATGAATTTTGTCCAAGAAACTCTCCAGAAACAGAGAAAAAAACTGTCATTGATTAATCTTCTGTCATTTGGCTAACTGCTAATCCAGGATGAGAGGATGTGGCATCCTGAGTTTTTTTTACCCTCCATCCTGTCTTATTTACTCTGTATTCCACAAGTTGTTAAATTCTGCCTCTGAGTGAGTGATTAATTTACATGGCATTGTAAAAATACATATATTTATACTATCTTTAAAGAGTTTCCAAACTTTAATTAACTTCCAAGAGAGACTGTGGCATCAAAACAACCTCGCATGTCGGATTAGTTAGCAAGAGAATAAAAGATGTCAGCAGCGGGTTAAATTTTCTTTCTTTCTTTTTTTTTTTTTAGACATTTCTAATTACAGAAAATAGTTTTAAGAACTGCTGAGCCCTTTCTTTAATTTTCCAGCAGGAACAGGAACAGAGATGGCTTTTTGAAATATTAAACATGGTAAGAGAGGGAGTCACAATGACTCACAATGAAATCAAAAACGAAGTGTGTATCAACATGACATGTAAGATAAGTAGGTACAGTCGATGTCAGCGTTTGGTGGGAGGAGGGTTAAGAGAGTCCTTTTAAAAAAAGTAGAGATGCCTGAACTCACTTAAATTATTGAACTAAAGGTCAATGTGATGATGCATTGTTAATAAATTACCAAAATAGACACCAACACATTAAACAGACACTCCTGGCATCAAACCTCTGATGTAGCAGCTAAGTACCTGATGAGTGTTAAGTGCAGTAAAAGCAGTAAAAAGTTGAAATCAAACTTCAGACAACAGCAGATAAAACACCCACACATGGAGGCTGTTCACATTTTTATTTCTATTTCTATGTAAACTTCAAAATGTCATCTTATTATAACTGCCTGTGTCTTCTAGAAGAGTTATCAGACGTCAGAAATGTTCGGCTGTAACCTCGGCTGGTGAGACACATGAACTAACTGAAGTAAATGTAAAGCAGAAGTGTGAGATGACACTGTGCACCATGATGTGATGTGATTAGACAGGTCTCCTAGAGGTCCTAAAATGGTTATGCATGAAGATCAAGGTGGAAGTTGAGTAATATTCTGACAACAATATGACTGTTTCAAACATTTCCAGTATATGGCATTAACAGTGGAAGCAGGTATGTTGTAGATCTGGAAGAGACAGATATTTTTCAAAGGAGCTGGTGGAGACCAAAACGGAGCCAAAACCAGAGTGAATATTGGGACTTATATTCATCAGGTGGACAAAAACATGACACCTAGTGAATGATAATCCTTCTTTGTCCTCTAAGGGTGTAAATAAGCAACTGTTTGATGAAGAATTAGTCACAACAACTTTCTAATTTGACAATATGTCAGGGCTACAGTATGTGTTCATACATGTAAGAAAATAATTACTTACAAAATAATAATAAGCTTTTCTACCAGAATAAATGACAGAGTAACTAACTTAACCAGCTACAGGAAACTTTTACTGAAGTCTGTACCTGTATGGCAGAAGACTCCGGTGTAGGCTGACAGGCCACAGTCGCACTGGAAGCCGTTGGCCCTCTCCACACAGCGGCCCTGGTTCTGGCAGAGCGAGCCGTAGCTGCTGCAGTGACCCGGGCAGCCGGGTCGAACCCCGGGTGTGATCTTCGCCCTCTCCTCCAGGTCCAGGGTGACGCCATTCAGCTGCAGAGAGCGAATGCAGCCCCGGAAGCCCTTCTGCCTGGAAGCTGTGCCTCCTGAAAACATCAAAACAGAGAAAGACATCAGGTTTAGATTTACATTTTAGACGTTCAATGAATGAAAACTGCAAAAACTGTATTTCTAAGTATCAGTATTGGTCAAAAGCGTCACCATCAATGGTTTTTCAGTAATGCTTTGAGCTAAATGCTAATGTTAGCATGCCCAACAAGCTAACATTTGATAATTAGCAATAAACACAAAGGAAAATGCACGGTGACGGTCAGTCGTCTTTCAGGTATTTGGTCATAATGATCATGGCTCTAGAGCAACAGCCAGAGGATCACCAAAGTTATTAAGATTTATCCTCTGGGGATCATGAATCTCTGAACCAAATTCTGTCCCAATCCATTGAGTACATGTTCAGATATCTCACTAGGTGAGTGAGGACTTTGGCCAGCTACTGGTGCTCCAGGAAAAGTCAAGGAATCAGTGAAGACAACTGAGATTCATCCTCTGGGGACCATGAGCATCTCTACCAAATTTCATGGCAATCCATCCTAATTCTGGTGAGACATTTCACTCAAAACCGAGACATCCTCTGGGAACCGTGGCCCACACTCTTGCCCTCCTTGTTCCAGGCTTCCTCTCATGATAAGTCTGTATGCTTTCTTTCTCTCTGGTTTGTCATTTCTCCTCCTCCCATCATCTAACAGCGGCTCCCACCTGTCGCCTCTGCTCCCCGAGAAGCTCGAGACTGTCAACACTCGTCTTGATGAAACAGCAAAGAGGCAAGAAGCTGAGTGCTTAAAAAAACAGTTCTGGAGACAACTTTCATCAGCTGTCTGTCTGCTTGTCTAACAGAACACACTGCATAAGCTCACTTCGGTATTCTGTTCATTCTCTCTGAGACGTAACATGGTCACCTATTGTTCACTTAGTTCAAACATGACAACCTCCTATTTCTGTAAAGATCACAGGCTGAAACTCATTGTGCTCAGAGCTACAAATTTGGCAGCTTTTTGCTTTCAGAGTTTGAAGCTGACAACTTCCTATTGTACAGCAGCAGCAGCAGCAGCAGCAGCAGCTTTTTACACCAATAAATCACTGAGCTCTGTTAGACTCTCCTCTAGGCCTCCTCTCTCGGCTCTGATTCGACTCATGAAATATTGAACCAGCTAAGCAAGACAGGATATGAAACTTGCCTCGACGTTTCCTCTGACACAACACAATGAAGAGTAATTTTCATCCTTATTAAGTCTACTGAAAATCATTGTTCAACATTTAGGAGTTATAAGACTAAGGGAGTTATAAATTACTATAATTCAGAAGTGACAAACTGTTCTCCTCAACATTATTAATCTTTAAATAATCATTCACAGGGCTGACACACTTCACGCCCTCACATGCACTTTAATAAGGTGACTTTTCCTGATTGAAGCACGGCTTGCACTTGTTATGTAAATGCCTCTGTATGTTAATCACAGCAAGCTTAACCCAATTGTTAAACCATTTTTCTGCATAGTGAGTCACTTTATTAGATCATGACAGCACCTTTCTTAGATGATAAATGTCAATAAAAACAGTAAATGACACATAAGGACATGATAAGCACGTAAACACATTCACTACCCCAGCACATGATCAACTTCATCCCCTCTATTCAACATTTCCTCCTGTAGTTTTGTGCTTTTTTGTCTCTCTCCTCGTCTCCTGCCGCTGAGCTGAGCCTGATCTGTGATGGCAAGCCTCCTGTTGCTCTTACGATCCTGCTCAACGGCTGTTATTACATTTAAAATGAAGTCTTATTGCTATTACTATTAGTACTATTACAACTGTTATTATTATCTTTACAGCTATCATTACTATTATTATGGCCACCCTAAGTCCGGTTCTGCTTGAGGTTTCAGCCTCTTAAAAAACAGGTTTTTCCTCGCCACTGTCACCTAGTGCTTAACTACAAATTGATACAGAAATCATGTGCAACTGAAGTCGACTCCTCTCAAGATTTTGTACAATCCCTAAAAATTCTGCTTTGGGTGCTTAAATAAAACAGGTCACAGGTTTAACCCTAACTCTGGGATGGTGTATTTCAATGTGCAACTAGCTCATAACCTTAAAATAAGAGACACCTCGCAGCAGTTTTTGTCTTCCATGATGGTCACCATGTCAGATTAGGCAAACATAGTCCCATAAATTCAGTTGCAATGTCATGGCAACTGGCAACCAAAGTTTGATCCTGACCAATCATCGTGTGTCTTCGGGGAGGAGGGTCAAGAGCAAGCAAAGCCATTCATTCATTCATTCATTCATTCAAAAAAAAGAACGTAATACAACCATAACACGATGACAATCTAGCTGTATATAAATGAAATTTCTAGCAGAGAGGTTTGCTTACACACAACAAAAGATATTTTTAAACAGAGTTGCACTTTGGGAACTTTGCAAACTATGAGTTGCAAATGGAAAAATGATTAAGAGACAAGTTTAATAAAAATAAAGTTTATGTTATGGCCACCTGCTCTTTATTATTTTAAATAGCTATGGAGACAAGCCAGTCAGAGACGAGAATCAGAGCCGTTGCTAATTCGTAACCCATTGCTGCTGTATTTGGCTACAACAAGCAATAGTTGCCAAATTCATCCGAAATTGACCCTGTCTGGAAGCGAACTGATCATCACGTTTCTACAAAGTGTAATCTTTAGTCTTAAGCCGTTTTCTTTGTAATTCCACCAGGAGAGTTTCTGGACTGGATGTACAACATAACACCCCTCAACACTCACAACAGGAAACCTTTAGCTGCTAGAAATTGCTCATCAACATGGCGGTGTATGAGAAAATCTAGCAGGGACCCGAGAAACATCCCTGAGGAACTCCACCTCTGATCAAAGCAACAAAACAGAAGCAGGAGAGATTATTAGAGAACAAACCCTTCAAACAGGGGAGGTTATCTAAGCAGTGAAGGTTTAACCACACACCCCGCTGTAAAACTTCAGCTCAGACAAGGATTAGAGTCTCTGCACATCAAATGGAGATGCTGCTTACAGGAAACACTTAAAAAGAGCATAATGAGAGATTTAAAACGTGGAGATGAAAGAAAACATCAAAGAATCCAAATGCAGATAAACTCCACCTCTGACCAAAGGACCAGAGCGATCAACAGGACCTTCAAAAGAATTTCAACTTCACATCAAGCGAGTATGTTGTCAGCTCTAACGAGACAATCCCAGTCTTTCTACTGGAGATCTGCATACTGTGTACTGTTGCACATACGAGGCCACATGGGAGTGAAGAGAGAACAATTAGTGAAGTGGAGATCAAAGCGATCATCAAGGTGATGCACGTGCGAGTCTGAGCATCAAGCGCAGTTGAGAGGCCTGTGTGTGTACAGTGTGAGTGTGTACAGTGTGGTTTACTGACAAGTGAAGAGGAAACATGTCTGTGAATCAGTCGGTACAGATAATGATTCCAGTTAACCCTGAACTATTTACATTTAAAGTCTGTTTCACAGTGATATGAAACATTTGTGATGTTGAGATCAAAAAATACCTCAAAGGAAGAATGCATATATTAGATAATAAACTATAACTGTGTCACTCATTCACCACTCCCTATGTAACAGTCATTCAATAGTTCACTTAATAATGAGCAGTAAATTGAGATTTCAGACACTTAGATGGTTATTTTGTGTCATTACTGTCAGGTGTAGAGTCGCAATATGATCATTTTTACATCTCTAAACTTGCATAGTCAGAACTGACACTAAATGCAGAGACTGATCCCTCCAAGGTGCAGGACTGAACGCTGCAGAAAGTCTTTCCTGTCAGCTGCCATCAGACTTCTTACTGTGCAGTAATACTGCATGCTATTTATGCATTTACTTCTTATGTTCACATGTACATTTTTAGATATGTTGGATGCAGTGTGTGTTGTCTGAAGAAACACTGATGCTGTAACAAAGGATCAATAAAGTATCTAACTAACTAACTACAGTGAAATATATAATAAATAGAGTCTTTCAACCTTTTTGTACCACAGACGTGTTTGTGTATCAACAGCCGTTGTGAACAAGTGCTAATTACTGCGCTTAAATGGTCCTCACCTTCACCTCATCACTAAAGGAAGATAAAGATGTTTTTCTTTTAGCTTTTTAACTTTTAATGGATAGAAGACAGTAGAGGGAGGGAGGTGCACAACAAGATGCGAAGGTCCTCGTCAAGTACTGAAAGCCCACTTGGAAGATTCGGTCGTGATCTCAGTCTATTTATCCTCACAACACACAAATAAGCACAAGTTAGAGAATGACAAAGAGAGACACTGGGAAAAGAACTGTGGTTACTAAATAAAAAATAATGCAAACAGAGCTTTCAGCAACATTCAGGTAGTGTCAACACATAGACTTTGTGTACTTCTACTGTGTAAAGCTCAAAGAAAGAGTACAAAAAAAACATAGCAGGCTGTTCAGTTATATAATTAATATTCAGCTTCTGTTACCAAACCATTTTGTTTCCACGCAGCACGGTAGCAAATGCAGTGCAATTCCACTGTGGTGTGAAGGATTAGTGATGTTAAAATCAAAATATACCTCGACTATACTGCAGCAGGATTTAAGAGGACTAGAGGACCAAACAAAAGCTCATCAGTTAGTACAGCCGACTTGTCAAGAAAACGCTTACATTACAAATTACAGAATCATCTCCCATCAATACTGCAGCATTTTCAGGGATACGTGAAACTAAAGATCAAAGGAATCTTGAAAATCCTCGTCCGAGCATCTACTTCATTTCCACCCGCGGGCGGAGAAGAATAAACTCTGTGTGTGAGCACATCAGTTGGTACATAGCGATGCAGCACAAATACACAAAAGGCTTAACTATCCAAACAAGGCGAAACAATAGATTAGAAGCCTTCACAAAAGAGGTAATTTCTGCATTCATCGCATGCTCACTCAAAATTGCTGCGTATGGATTTTTTTTCAGCGCCTACAACACAAACAGCAATAAAGGAATTGGAAAATGAACAATGCGGCAGATTATAAATCCATGTGAGGCAATAACACGGCTTATTAATCAAAACAATGGAATTCACTGCTGTATAAAGTGAGGCAGGATTATCACTCATAAATACAGCGTACATTGATATATGGCTTATGAATTTATACAGACCAACACGGCGGCTTATAATTCAAACAATGGGACAGTTTGCAGTTTACAAATCAAACTTATAAATAGAATGCATGTGGTACAATGGTTTATGAATCTAAACAAGCCAGTGCTGAGAGCTGCGAATCCCAAACAACTCAATATTTTGTCTTATATACAGTATGACTGCAGGGAGTGACTGAGTGTGTGTGTGCTCATGAATAAACTGGACACAGTGAGATGTTGTATTAGTATGTACATAATAATCCTACAACACAAAAACCCCAAAAACAGAAATGAAGACATCTGCTTAAGCGCTCAGCCAATTTCTCATGTAAAGATCTTTATACTAGAATACTACGAAACCTGTGAAAAAAAGCGTAAAATAATTTCTTCTGTTTAAGAGAAAGCTTGAGTTACAAACTGGGGGAGAGGAGTTCGAAAGACATGAACGTTTACCTCTCAGTCATTGTTGGGACTTGACCCATACTAAGGACAAGAAGTCGAAATATCTCGGCCTCTGCTGCATCCTATTTTGACAGTCTTAAATGATAGATTTGAAGGCAACTGGACTTTTAGTTTCAGCTCTCATCCACATTTTGGATAAAGAGGACAGAGAGGAGTAAAAGAGGCAATCTATGTCCGTCTGGAACGTCGATCTTTAAAGAGAGGTGATGGCCTATGACACCAACTTTCAGCCACCTATAATGCGGTCTTCAGATCCTTATCCAGGCGATTTAACCCCAATTAACACCTTGAGCCATGTGACCCTAATGACTCACATGATGACAGGGTGGGCTAACCACTTTCAGGACCACCTCAAGAGGTTCAATACCTGGAACCCCCCAACCGGTCTTTAGAACTGAGGAAGCCTTTCGGACGAGTGGTGAAATGTCTTCAAGAAACCGAAAAGAAGTCCAGGTGCCTTCAACTCTAGCACTGAAGACATCCAAAAGGCTTCAGCCGTTCTAACAGTTGGTTGGGAAGGCCCAGGTATTTAACCCCTGGTGGGGTCCTCAGGGTCGTTGCCCCACCCTGCCATCATGTAAGTGGTTAGGATCACATGGGTTGAGGTTTGAATGGGGGTTAAGTCGTTTGGTTAAGGATCTCAGGAGATGGCTGATAGTTCATGTCGATGAAGTTGGGGAGGTGAAGCATCTTAAAGACGTCCAGTTGCCTTCAACTCTAGCTACCATGACCTGGATGACTGAGGACCTTTCTTTTTTAATATTCGATATCTATCCTCTCCATCCTGAACTAACTTGCCCAAACATCTGTGATTGCTCCAATGTTGCTTTGTTCAAAAAGTTCAAAAATTTGTCAACATGCTTGATGAATAGCATCTTATTTTCTGCTCTTTTGAGAGAAAAACTCTGAAAACCAATTAAATATATTTGAAATTAAAGTACAAACTGGTCTGTTGAAGCAGAACCAGGGCTGTCGGTGCTTCTGTTTTCACCCATGTCTGTTTGTCGTTTTGTGAGTTTATTTGTCAGCAGGTTTACACAAGAAGCACTGAGCTGATTTGCACAACACTTGGTGGAGGGTTGGGGCATGGGCCAGGGAAGAATCCAATAAAAATTTGATGCAGATCTGGTTAACGGGACGGATTCGGCCTTGGTGGAGGTTATAAGCTATGTTCATGGTCACATACAGTGTAACAGTGCCTTCATTTACAGATTCAGCTGATGTTCAGCAGGTATATTCAGGGTTTATAGTCTTACTCAAGGACACTATAATGGAACATAGTGCTGCTGAGGGATGCATAAGCTGTTACAGGGATCAGACTATCTTTTGGTTTCTCCATAAACCTGGACCTCAATGTTGCTAAAGTCACCGCTCCTTACAAATCAAGTCAGAACACTGTTGCACAAACATCCATTACTGAACCAGTCTGGGAGTAAATACCAGCACATTTCCATTCCAATACATAAATCCATCAGGCTTATTCCAGTACATTCCAGTGCTGATAATTCAGAAGTAAACACACACGGGTTTAGGCTGATGGTGGTGACCTGCTGGCTATTCAGAGGGGATTATCGGCTAAACACATTCAGCCAATCAATATTCACCTTGATTTCCCTGCTGCTGCTGCTGCTGCCTTCATCCAATCTCATCAATGTTTGTTGGTTTGTTTTCCCTCTGCAGTGTGTTTACTGATATGAAGTGACATACATAATATTTACAGGATGATAAAACCTGATAATAACTGATGGATTTTCATTATTTTTTTCCCTGCAGATCTACACACAGACTCAGAGGTTAAACACAGACTCAGACTTGCAGAAGCTGAACCGATGAAGCCAAGATAAACAGAGGAGGAGTACTGATGTAGTTGGTGGTTAGATATTCTCAATGTGCTAATGAATAACTTACAGCTTCAGACTCATTCACAGATTATTTAAAGACCTTCGCTGCATGAAATCGCATAACACACTATCTATAATCACTGCTCCCTGCTGCATGTTTATTTACTGAACGTGATTATTGCTCAGTGGTCAGAAACCATTGACTCAGCAGCTAGCTCTAAGCATTTAGCCAACAGCTGTTTAGCGCTTTGTAACAGAATATTTCTGTCTCTGTTTCAGATTGTGGGACTGTAAGAGGAGGTCAGACTTGCTGGGGTTTGAGGTTTGGGTTTCCGGGTCTATCAGGAGTTTGTGTTGAAGGCTAGATGTGCAGACTCTGCGTCTTTCATAACCAACACTGCTTAGAAGACAACAGGATTTAGCCAAGAGGAGATTAGCATTCGTCAAAGATGAGAGAATATTTTTAGCCCTTTTTCTGAGGATTTAATCACAGCCTGACACACAGAACAATGAAGGATCACATCCTGCACTAGATGCTCCTGATGTCTCAACTTTACTTTTTTGCTCAGATTTGGACAAACAGGGAGAAGTACTAGTCTCCCTGAAGGCAGGGGAGTTGCACGTTTCTCTACCTCCTACATTTTCTCCTCTGTAAATCAAAACAGCATCGTCTGCACAAACAATAAACAAAAATAAAACATATTATTGTCTCAGTTAATATCTTTACCTGAAATTACCAGTAGAGTCTCTACAGGTAGGTTCCTTTTTGGGGAGATATCAAATCTAAACCTAGACAGGTGAAGTGTAAAACAGAACATCTACAGGATTGAAATGCTTCCTTCGCTCAGTTCAATAAAGTTTTGTGAGCTTTAGTCCAGTCTGCAGTCTCAATTTTGCACTTTCCCTGAAACACTTTGCTAATTGGCATTCAACTTGCCATAACTCCATTTTGTTATGCACAAAAGAACTGCTGGTGCATCAGTCACAAACACAGAGATCATATGCTAGACGATGGCAAAGTGCAGCAACTGGACACTTATCAACACTGACAGAATCACACTCAGCAGAAACACCAACAGACACACATATGACCAGTGAAGTAATCCCACACTTCTGACTATAACAGTGACACATTATGAGCTTCACCCCAAGAGTTTCATGTTGCATTTTTATCTGTGTAAGGTCACAGAAATGTAAATACTTGTAGGAAACATCCTCCTAGGCACAGATGGCTAAATTAGCACCTACGCAGATGAACTATTCTCAACCGAAGGAACCACAAACATCTCTGAACAGATCTAATGTGGGAGGCAGAGAGTTGTACTACTGGGAGAGAGAGAAAAAATCTAAAGACTAAAAGGTTAAAGTTCTGTGATCAAGCTGCTGATTTCAGGAGGCGTTGGAGAGACAGAAACACTGAGCTACTGGTTCCCTGGAGAACAGAAAGGATACTGTATGAGAAAATATATTGTATACTGTATATATGTGTACACCACATTAGTGTGGGTAGGAGAGACACAGAGATAAAAAGCCGACAAAGCCACCACTACTAATGAGGTAGTGGTGGCTACTAATGAGGGAACCGTTCGCTGCCCACATGCGTTCCCTCCTCACCTATGAACAGCTGGCTGTTGAGCTGCAGGTGGAAGTGTCCGTCAGCAGGAGCCTCCTGCGTGGCGGCGGGGAGCTCGTCCAACCGAAGCGACGCCTCTTTGACGTTGCGCTCGGCTCGGACTCTGTGCCACCGGTTGTCGTTCAGCGGGACGTCCGACTCCACGCGAACCTCAAGCGGGCCGTTACCCACGTCGAAGGAGAAAAGCACTTGAGTGGAGGCTGGAAAGAGAAGAGATGAGACAGGAGGGTGGAGTCAGAGGAGAGGTGAAAACGACGGGGAAAACAAGGAGTACATGAAGTGAGAACAAAAATATGTTTTTAACATAACTGACAAAATTGAAAAATTAGAAAAAACCTTCAATAAAAATAAAAAGCCTTGTACTTCTGCCTAACTTCCCTCTTGAAATGAACAGCCAACATATCACACACACACTAAAAGATTTTAAAAATCTCAACAGATTTAGAAAAAGCAAGAGACCACACACATGTTGACGAATAATGGCAGATTTTACAGTTTACATGTTTAATATTTATCGGGGCGGTAAAATCACTCTGAACACACCTCACAACACAGGAAAATCTGATAAGATAATCTTTAGAACCATCAGATAATTATCTTTTAGCATGTACCCCGCTTTTAAGAGAAATGCAACTTTGTTTTACCTCTACTCTACTCACCCCAATTTTGACTTCCTGACTTGCTTAAATCACCTCCTGAGCCCACAATGGTATAACACATGTAGGTATAGATCATCGTATCGCCCATGGGACAGTTTGAAGAGTCCTACCCATATTTCAAAATCGTACACCTTCTGCTCACACAATCCCTCTTATGTTCATTCCAACAAAAGGAGAGGATCTTGGAGAGTATCTGTGCTTCTTGAAACAAACGCTCATCCTTCATGTTTTGGAGGGAGGAAGATGTATTACTCCGGGAGCAGAGAACAAGATGAAAACAATATCCCAGCTTCCTTCCAGTAACTTCATTTAGAAATTGTTCTCGGGCCTGGCTGCGGTGTTACACAGCGATCTGAGGCGGCTGCCAACAGAGCAGCAGTATTCAGGGCTGGAACAACCACGCTGACAATGATTTCCCTGAGGAGTGATGCTGCTGGTGTGGCAGTGTCCCTGTATTAGATTCTGTGTGTGTGTGTGTGTCCCTTCAAATCCCATCTATAAGAAGATGCAAAACGAAGAAAAACAGCAGACTAAACTTAAACTAAACAGGCGCTCATTGAGCTTAAGAAAGCACTTGACTCTAATAACAGAATGAAGGCTTCTATGCAAGACTTTCTAAACACCGCTCCATGTCTGCTCATGAATGTGCACCTCATACTGTGCTGCATTACTGTCACAACAAGTGTAGTAAAGAACACCCTTGGGGATATTTATGCCATATTTTAAATGACACCACAGCAAACAGGGTTGTAAATGTACAACACCTACCCAGGCACAATGCTGCGGTGCCCATAAAGTGAAAATAATACCCTCCTGGTTATTGGTGTCATATTCTAAACGACACACACGCTGTGGGCGACGGCTGGAGAGCTAAGCAGAATACAGAGCGAGCGGAAACAGAAAATATTGTTGTAGCAATGACAACAGAAGCCTGAAGTGAAGAGAAGTAGATCTTTGTGCTCTCGATCTCAGCTGCTAAACCACAGCTGAAGCAATGCGAAATAAACTTCTCCCTAAAACTACAGTAATTTTTACATTTCTTTTTCTGTTTGGGTTAAACAAATGAGAAACATCATGGTCATTAATTTGCTTTAGACAGTGGTCAACATGTTTTCTCACTTTGGAACAATCTTGCTGTTTCCCCAGTCTTTATGCTACTACTACTATTCTACTTCTGGGGCTATTTTCAGGTCCCAGTTCCAATGAAGAGAAATCTCAACACCTATTTTCTCAATCAGCTTCCTCCTCTTCCTCTGAGGGATGGGGTCCTATGTTCACACACTATTTTCTGCTTTAGTTTAACCAGTTTTAGTTATTTCACATGAAAGATTTGTGCATTTTAAAATTTATTTCTGTGCTTTTCTTGCTGGTTTAAAGTGAAATCCATAAAGAAATGCTGGAATAACTTGACTGGCCTGCACGGAAATCCTTATGTCAACCACATCCAACACTTCTGGGATGAACTGAACGCCGACTGCCTCATCAGCTGACATCAGATGTCATAATCAGTAATGCTCTTGTGCAGCCAGCTTCCCAAAAAACGTACGGAGGAGTAAAGGATGTTATATGGTTTTAAATGAGATGTGTGACTGTTAAAGCCGGGACAGGAAGGTCAAGACAACCAAACGACCTAAAGTAAACAATATCCTCCCTCCAGCATAGTTTGACACAGATTAAGTCTGAAACCTCCTGGGTTTTTACACAGATCCAGATTAAGACTTTGACTTCCAGGTTTCACCGACACGTCATTCTAATCCGGATTAAAATCTTCACCCTTGAGCTCCTACTCACAGCTCAGTTCGATGCGGATGAAGTCTTTGATGCCCAGGTTTTCCAGGAACACACCGGAGGACGCCGTGGTTTTGAACAGGAAGGAGATGTCCGCGCTCAGCTCTCCGTGGAAGGTGGGGAAGTGGAGGTACGACGTCTCCTTGTCGAAAAACGCAGCATTCCAGAAGTTCTCTAAAAAAAAAAAAAGCAATGAAAAAACTCACGGTCAAGACCTTTAAATGGGAAACAATGAGCCTACGTGTTCAGGTAATGCGCTTACACAAGGGTATGATTTTTCTGTTATGAGGTCTTGTTTGATTAGTCATACCAAACATTTATTTATCCATCTACTTCGGCAGATATAAATGACTGTAATTACAATTAATTCAAAGAAGAAAAAGCAGCGTGCTACTTTGATTTACCTTTTAATGCGTTTAATGAGAGGCAAGTATGAAAGACTTAAACTTAAAAGGAAATATGCATTAGAAACAGTTCTGCTTATGATAATAAGCGTCTAGATGTGGAGGTACAGTACCCAGAAGGATTCATTAATCTCATAATTGGCAGGTGGAATAAAATATTAAACACATAATCCTGCATTTCCATATCAACAATAAGCCTGAGAGAATTATTCTCTCAGAAATAATTGTTATTATTATAAATTGGCTCATTTGTTGAATGTGGATTTAAATAAAAATACTATTATAATATTAAGACAGTTTGACAAAACACAGGAAAGAAGAATAAGCAGATGACAGCATCTGATTTCTGTCATCCCTCCATCAAGTGTAACCAGGCAACCAGAGCTGGACTTACTGTCTCCATGACAACGGAGCGGTCCCACCCTGTAGGCGGCCTCTGACCCCGGCCTCTGGACGTCCCCGAGCACCAGGGACCTAACTGGGAGGCTCTCCTTGTGGGTGATCAGGCCTGAGTCATCAGCCCTGAGGGAGGAGGAAGAGGAAGAGGAAGAGGAGGAGGAGGAGGAGGAGGAGGAGGAGAGAGGGTAGAGATGAAGACGAAGAGGGAGGACAAGGAGAGAGGGGAAGAGGTTGTAAGGAAGATGAAGAGGAAAAAAGCAAAAGGCAAAGGAAGTGAAAGAAGGAGGAAGGAGAAGGCAGAGAGGGAAAGAAACAAAGTAGGAAAGGGAAAGAGAAGGGAAAGATGAACAAAAAGGAGGAGAAGGAGCAGAAGGAGTGAGGGGTGATGAAAGGGTTGAAGAAGGAGTAACAGAGGAAGAAGTAAAAGGAGATTAAAAGAAGGGAGAGGAGGAGGAGGAGGACGAGAAGATTTAGGAAGCAGAGAAGAAAAAGAGTGAGAAAGATGGGCGGAGAAGGAAGGTGGTGGCAAAAGGGAAAGATGATGAGGATGAAGAAGAAGAAAAAGAAGGAAGAGGAGTAGAGAGCAGGAAGAGAGAGAAAAGGAGGAGGTGGAAGACAGAGGAGGAGGCAGAGAAGGAGGAGAGATGAAGATGAGATGAAGGGATGAATAAAGACAAGGTGAGACGGACAGGAAGATGAAAGGAGCAAAAGGTGAGGAGGAGAAGAGGTACAATGTCATAGAGGAGTGGAGGATAGAGGAGGAAGAGAGAAGTAAAAAGGAGGAAATTTGAAGGAGGAGGAGGAGAAAACAAAGTTGAGACATGAAAGAGGAGAAACAGAAGGAGAAGGAGGTGAGAAAGTATTATTATCAAGACAAAAAAGATACAGAACTTTTTATTGGATTAACAACTCTTATAATTCCGTCAACCTGCTCACATGAACTACAAACTGTGCTGCTGAATATTACAAGACTGTTGTAATAATTTGACACAACCGGTGCAGCTTCTCCGACGATTCTTCAGGAAAGACATTTTAATGGTGAGTCAGATCGTATCAGTGTCCATCCTGACACTCAACACCCTCATCTCCTTCAATTTCTGTGACAGCCATTTTCCATAAGTGCCTCCCTCCCTCCCTCCAGACAGACAGACAGACAGACAGACAGCTGAGCGAGCAGCTTCATTCATTTACACCCGTGTTCAGCTTTATGCACTTCCGATAATCTACGTATCAATCTTGTTGTCAGGTGAGAGATATCTCAGAGCGCTGTGAGAATCTGACGAATGATGTGTAAAAACATTGGCAGCACTGAACGGTTCGACAGCTCTGGACCGAGGAGACGACAGAAAGAGGGAAGTGAAGTGTGATGAAGACAGCAGGATCGGTCAGGACGTCACATGTGGTGAGAAAGTTTTATACCTGTAGAAAAGTTTTGCTACAGGTTGGTTTTAAATGAAAGTTATAAAAAGCAGTGACTGATGGTTTGAGAGGGGATTCATCTGTGTTAGTGACAATCATATTCATCTGTATGTTACTTGTGTCTGAATTCATTCCAATATAAAGCACACTGACTTTAACTCTAATCTGAGAAGTCCATCTACCCCAAACGTTTCATTTATTCTCTTTGAATGCACTGCAGGGGGACCTCATCAGTGAAATCACCTGCTGAGGTGATAAGTAAAAACTGGCACGTGGTCGGCCACCCCTGCTCTAAACACTGCACTGGTTCCTACCTGAGTGAACTGAAACCCAAAGTATCTCAGCAGCAGCCGCGATAAGAGCTGAGGAAAAGAGCTTCAGTGCTTCCTATCTGATCTGCTTTAACACAGGATACACTCTCCCACAATCCTTTGCAGCAGCAGCGTTCAAAGCGACACACCGTCGTAGCTTCACCGCATCAGACCGACGCACAACTTTCTCTACTTGTATATTCCTTTCATGTTATTATATTATTTCAACATTTCAATCCTGTTTGTTTTTTTAACAAAGGCTGTTTGGTTGTTGTTTCCTTTGATGGTTAAATATTCCCTGCGTATAAATAAAAAACATATTTTCTTTAGGAGGTGTGTTTCTGTGCCCATAAGGGGTTTAAATAAATATTTATACACATATAATATATATTTATATACAAATATAAGTTAGAACAAACTAGCTTTAATGCTTTCTAAATGTCAGTACCACTCTGTGCGGTCGGCGTCACAGTTGCAGTAGTGCTGTGGGTCCACACAGTCGCCCTGCAGGCCGCAGGCACACTGCTGGCTGCCCGGCTGAGCTCCGCCCCAGTAGGTCTGGATACGACCGGAGCCATGACCACCGAGCCACCAGCTGAACGGAGAGCCCTCTGAAATACACACACACACGAGCAAAAACAGGTGAACTCATCCAGCAGTAGTCCTTTGTTTTACTGTTGTTTCTAAGGAGCTCATATATCACTGTCAAACAGAATGTTCTGTCACGAGACATCCAATTATTCCCTCAAAGCAACTGACCCGTACGTGGGTCAGAAAGTCCGCTAAATTAAAGTTGGTTAAACCACAACACCAGCAGCTATTTCTGGATTATCAAATGTCATATTCCTCCAGGCAAAATGGAGGAAAAGTTTATTACAGCCAAAGATTTCAGCCTCAAAAGTGATGACGAGGAAACAGCTGCATCGATTGTTGCTGTTGTGCCTTTGAGGTTGTTTTATTTGTGTGTTTTTTTTAATGAGCGCCCGTTGTTTCCTTACCTGAGAATGATATGAAGTTATAAAAAAGAAAAAACCAAAGCAACAAAAAGTTATCTACGAGATGCGGCTCATTTTTAATGGTCCATACTCCGTGTAGTACTGTTTGCCGTATCATGTCCTAAGGTGAACTGGGCTGTGAGAAAATAGCTGAGTGCTGTATGGAAAGAGCCTCCATCGCTCAGCCTCCCCAAGATGAATCCAGTGTTTGAAGCAGGGGGATGCTTGCCAGCTCCTACCCCCAAACACTGAATATATTATTGTAGGTGGAAGGCGATGATAATACATAGTGAAAAATGTATATCACATTCTGAGAGAGCGTAGGTGGAGAGGATGGAGAGAAGGTGATTGGAAAGGTCTCTGTTGAGTCAGCACTGCCTTTATTTTCCCGGCGAGCAGCAGAGAGTTTATAATGGGACTTCTATTTCTCTACCCATTCTTCCTTTTCTACCACTTTCACTATTTCCATCCATCATTTTATTACCCACCCCCGAAAAAGTTGCTTCACCACGCACACATTTCTCTCTTATATAATCTCTGAAGTTCCACAGGAGTTAGAAAGTTTGGAGGCGTGTCCTGGCGATCAATAGATGTGTGGATGTCCACCCGGCAGCTTAGTGTAAAAAGAATTCTTGAGACATGGCTTAAAGGTGCTATATGTAAGTTTATGATATCGCTACGTAGCCAACGTTAGCATCAACAGCTGTTTACTTATTGGTCTGGAGGAAATGTCGATCATTCAGCATCAAACTTCACTCTGTTACTTTCCAAGAGTGGAAAGAAACACCAGTGTTAAAGCTTGTTTTGCTTCTATTTCGATCACTTTTCTTCTGCTGAAGCTAGCATGCTAACCAGCTAGCCCTGGTTCATCCTGTCTCGTAATACCACTTTGTGATAGTGACTCACTGTAGTGTCCGGTCTGTCCTCAGTCCAACGCAAGCGTCTTCTAACCTCTTGTCTTGTAAACACAATGATGACTGACGCTCTTGGTCAGTAAACAGCTGTTAATGCTAACGCTGGCTACGTAGCAATAGCAAAAACATACATATAGCATCTTTAAAAAGTGTATTTGGTTATCCAAGTTGAGTTATTTTAGCCATGCTCGTGATACAACCAGACAACCAGACAAATTATGTGTTTATTATGCTGTTATCACAGCAGCAACTATTTAATCATTTGTAAAAATGATCGTTAAGTTAACAAGAATGTGTGTTTTCTCTGCTCTGATGGACTAACTCCATTCAAATAAATTAGAGAGGTTGTTTTTTCCTCTAAATTGCCTGTAGATGTGATTGTGAATGGCTGTCTTTCTGTATGTGTTGTGTCCATCGTCTAATCAATTGCCTGATTAGTTGTTTCAGCACTACAACTCGCCGTCAGAATACATATAACTATTAAAAACTCTGTGTTATTCTTGTAAATAGACTTTTAAAGTCTGCGCTAGATTCGCTGCTACCGAGACAAAGTCAACGCAGCTCAGAGATTCTCATTGTTTTTCTCCAACACTTGCCGCCTCCCGTGTGGAAACCAGCACCAGAAAACACACGGCTAAACAAAGAAAACACTGATCTCTAACTCAACAGCCATTCCATAAGGAGGAGGTATTAAAACAAATCCTCAACAATCAATTTGTCTGAATTTGTCTGAAGCAAGGAAATGTAATGATTTTGTTCTTTCTGTCTGAGAGTGAGAGAAACAGTTTGGTGATGCCCGGCTGAAGAGAGAGCCTGCTTAACCGAGCTTTCATTAACTTTTACTTAACCCAAGAAGTCAATTAAGAGCAAGTTCTTGTTTACAGTCTATTCTTATTTAAGCAGAGACTTGAGGGGGTATTGAGGGAGAAAAGGGAAGAAATAAAAAGGTGGTGTGCTCTCCCCGAGATAAGATTATATAAGATTAAAAGATTAAAAGGATTAAGATTAGATAACATTTTTAAAAAGTGAAATCTACTTTTGGATTTTTAAAGCATCATCACAAACACAGAATAAAAAAATTCTACCTTTGACTCCATTAAAGTAGACGATTCAAGTTATTCTGTGATAAAATTGTAAGAAGTTGACTTCTGCACGCTCTTTATTCTGAGTGTGTTTCCGAGATAGAGGCAAAATTAATCAAAATACAATAAAAACAGCACAGTGTGAAATTAGAAACTCATTCACTGGCTGTGTTTATCTCTTTTAGCCCTGCTGCTCGACAGTGGAGCAGAGAGAAAATTAGAGCTCTGATGTGAAGCCAGCCAATGACCAATAAACTTCACATTTAAAAAACAAAGAGAGAGGGCTTAAAGTTGCAAGTTTGAATCCCTGGCTGGGAGAATATGGCTGAAAATAGAGCTGTTTCAAAACTGATAACATCAGACAAGAAACCCTCTGATTATACTTAAACATATGAGGATTTAACCAACAAACCCGTCCTTTAAAACAAACCAGGCCTCACCTGGGGTGTTGAGGAGACGGGACTTCCTGCAGTGGTAGGACAGCTCCTGTTCGCAGTGTTCTGATTGGCCGGTAATGGCCGACAGCTGCTCCTCTTGAGACGAGTAGTCGAAGTGAATTAAATGCTGGTTCAGGCCTGGAGACGGTCGGACTCCGGTCAGCTCTGTGTTGTTGTGCTGGATCACCATCCATGTGTTCTCCACTGGTGGGAATCAACAGATACAGTCGACTTCTATTAAACTGCATAATCCTGGAATATGTATTGTAACCCGTACATGACAATGGATAGGATTTCTGTGTAGCCAAACTCTGAAAACAATAAAGATGGCATGTAGCTGAGACTGTAAACCTGCAGGTAAAGGGAGTGAAACCGGAAACAGAGACCAGAAAAAAACAGAGTATCAACACTATTATAGTATATAAATTATATGAAGCAGTGAGACAGAAAAAGAGGGAGAGCGTCATCATAATTCACATTTATGTGATTACACAGATGACGTGAAGGATTGAGACAGAGAAGGACGGGGGAGGAGGGAGGTAGAGAGGATGAAGTGGATCAGAGCGTCATCATTTACAATTATGTAAACAGGCAAAATGTTGAGTGATGATGGGAGGATGAAGTGGAGGGAAAGTGTGTGTGTGTGTGTGTGTGTGTCACCTGTCATGTTGCAGTAGACCAGCTGTGGTTTGATTGGTCCACTGCCGTCCACGTCGATGTAAAAATGTCCTGACGTGTTGCCGTTGTGTTTGTACGCCTCGCAGGACTGTTCGTACACAGCTGGGGAGGAAAATAATGGGATCAGCTTCAACACGGATCACATCGACATCAACACATCAGGAGCTGTGAGGGGATGAGGATCACACACTGTGGAGGATTATGGGTATTTCTTCTTACTGAATCATAAACCAGAGTGAGGAAAATGATCCGAGGTTCTATTTTTATAGCAGCGCCTCATAAAGTTAAGATCAGTCCAGCTGGAGAGGACAGTAATGACTGATGGGAATACAAACACTCAATAAATAAAACTTGAGACCTTTATCAGCCCTGCCTCTTCCTCTCTATCTCCACCAGTCCTCCTCCTCCTCCAGTCACACACACACACACACACACACACACACACACACACCAGAGCTTCCTCTGCAGTCAAATAATCGAGCCCTTCAAGTCAAACCCATATCTAAAGGTTCCCACACTCTGCTCACCTGTTTATCTCTCTTCTTCTTCCACAGCCAACGGCCTTTTTTTAATTCATCACATTCCCTCAAGTGTGGTTAGAAAAAAGGTTTTCACAGAAACATCAGCAATAAGAAATGAGAGCAGAGGTGAACTGTGTGGGAAACTCTTCTCTTTTGGTCTCAAGGATTTGGCTCGAGGGGAATCGGCACAGAACCGAACAGTAAATCTCGCCAATAAGCTCACCTTACCTCCATGGTTTTATTTACTCATTCATTCAGTATTTGGCAATTTAGTCACAGCCACAGACTCATTAACCTCCATCATATCGCTCACACAAAACAGGTTTAATGTTACTTTAACCTCCTGCAACCAGAGCAAAACGATACGCAGACATTAAATACAGCCCCCAGGCGTAGGTTTATTTAGAGGATGGAAAACACTGAATAAAACAGTTTTGCTTTAAAAATGTATATTTCGAACGTTGAGAGCAGCTGTTTGCTCAGCTTGTTTCTCTGATTACTTAACATCCAGACGTCCGATGACAAAAATCCTTCATCCGGTTTAAGAAAGATACGTTAAGATACATTATAAAAAGTGACGGTGACGTGACTTGACAATGAGAAAGAAGTCAACTGAAAACGCCGATAGCCAGCGCTTAAGGGAAACCCTGCATTTAAGCCAATTAGTTGCATTAAAAGTAGCTGAATTAGCTATTAGCTGTTTGTTGTTGCAGTGTGTCCATGAATGTGCAGGACAACTATCACTGAACTCTGATAATGCAGAAAACTTTTCTCAAGCAAGTTCTTAAGTTTAAGTTTAAGTTTTTTTCAATGATTTCTGAACAGATTAACAGAAAGTCAGATTGTGTAAACCACTGTTTATTTGGACATAAAACTAAAAGTGAAGCATTTGAAATTTCTGTAATAATCCTTTATCACACTGGAGGTTTGTCTGTAAACTGTGACAGAGGATTACAATGGATGGTTTGGTTGGTAACCTTACAGTTTACTTTCATTTTGACTCCCAGATAAGCTTGATTAACCTTTTTTAAAAACCTGTTTGTCTTCCTTTTAGCCACGTTGCTGTGCTCTCACATCTCAGTAATTAATCTTAAGAAATTAGAACAGGCTGCAATTTCTAAAAATCACAACTATTTGAGTCTGTAAAAGCGAAAATGTCAGACTCTAAACATTAATAATCATAAAGTATTCCCTTCATTCAATCAAAGAAATGACAGGCAGCTGAAGTTTTGTCTCGTTAAAGCCTGCGTTGAATGTTTTCTGTGATTTCTGGTTTATTGCTTTATGTAGGAAGCACACTGAGTTGCTGTTTAAATTATGCCACACAAATAAACTTGAATTTCATCATCGTTATTTAATAGGTATAATCCCCTTAATGAGTTTTAATGGGAGTGTAGCAAAGAAGATTTTATCTAATCTCACTTTATCAGATCTTTCTCTGTGTGCTCTGCCTCTGGGTTTAAATTATGCAGGAGGAAAAATATCTCCCTTCATTATTCTGTTTGGCACGGAGCCTCGTTCCTCATTTGTATTTCATCCGTCCAGTCTCACCTCTCTCCCCTTCCCGTCTATCTGTCTAAGTCTTTCCCATTTTAATTTGGCCGGCCGTGTTGGTGACGTTTGTCTGACAGGTGACTTACAGCTGTGGCAGGTGGCTCCGCTGTAGCCGCTGTCAGAGCAGTTGCAGTGGAAGACGGTCCAGGACTGACTGCAGTGGCCGCCATGTTCGCAACGACTGGGAGAACACCTGAGAGACAGGGAGAGAAAGAGTATGAGTACTGAGAGATTTTATTTTTTTAACAAGACTATGACCAAGCTGAGCTGAGTTTAGAGGATGATTCATTTGCTTGTCATGGCAGTTTGAAACTCTGAGAACAGTTCTCCTTGACCTGCTGCCAACAAACTTTCACAGAAGACAAAGGAGGTTCTTGACACCAAATACTCGCTTTTTTCTGTTAATGCCTGGAGGAGAAAACATTCTATGTGAAAACATTGTTCATAATTTATCTGATTTAGTTTTGACTTACAGTACGGTCAGTAAGAAGTTAAGTTAAAGATATGCTCTCTGATTTAGTCAGCAAGCTCACTCCGAAAATTACGTTTACATGTGCAAAATATTCTGGTTTTTGTCCTTATTCCGAAACGTATTCCTACTGAGCAGTTTCCATGACTAATAATAATGAATATTCCACTAATATTCCCATTTACAGGCAGCTGTGCGTACTCCAATTAATGTTAAACACCCTCATGAAGTCTGTCCTCTACCCCAGCCATGAAAACCAGGCTGTAAAGGTGGACTGGTGAGTAGATGGGTTTTCATGTTTACGTCCCCGACAACCTCTGTAGTCTCATTACACACTCGTTAGCAACCGCCTTTTTTAAGACACGTAAAAGCTTCAAAAAATCTGATGTATTTTACGTTATAGAATAAAACATGAAAACGTCTTGAGCTTGTGTTAAAACCAGAGACATTTAACCAAAAACCCACTGACTTTGGGATGAAAATGTTAACATGCTAAATTACTTCCTGGGTCACTCTTTTTAGACCCATATTCAAAAGAACACTCCTGCCAGAATAACCTGAATAACATCGGCATATCCTACACATCTTAATCTGTAAATACCAAACTTGAAATAAGGCAAAATTGAGACAGTGTGATGATCTGTGTTGAGTAACAAAACATCCCTGGTGAGCTGAGAACTGCTCCTGATACTAGAAAAGTTGAATATCAGAGAGGGAAGTAGCTAAAGGGGAAATGAAAAATATAGCTACATGAAAATTGCTGTTTCTGCTGTTGATCAGTGTTTGCTCTACTAACTGTGGTGTGAACTTATTTGTTGTTGCCCAAGATCATATTTCTTTTTCCCATCACTGCTAGCCATTAGAAACTGCTTTGCACCCGATTCACTCCACGAGTCCCCGGGATAAAACAGAAAACGCTGACAGAAACCAGACTACGCCACAAACTGCACCTGCAGGGTAATTTAAAAGATTAATGAAGAGCCCAGACTAGTTCATACACAGTATGCTTGCTCCAATTACAACCTTAAAGGGAAGGTCTAAGTCTGTTAACAGGTGATCGAGAGAATCACTGCAGGTGAGAAAAAACAAGTGAAATCTGACAGATTGACTTGAGATGTCACTTGACACTTCTGCTGCATCGACTTTGATCCTTTTCTTTTAAAACTGTCCATCAAGAGTCAGATAATGTGATAGGAGATGGATGCTTAATCAATAGAATACTCATTTTAATTACTCTGTTGAAGTATTAATATGTATGTCGTATCACATCAGCCTTACTGTGGTTATAATTAAAGTATTAGTGAGTACCGGGTGGCCTTCGAATCTCGCTCTAACCATCATCAGCCTGTCCAGCTTCGTTTTTTATAAAAATAATGAATATTGAGGGGAAACATGCTTTCAAACTCCCGCTACCTTTCAAAGACAGAAAACTATTTCATTAAACTAAACAGCCCTTTTATGAAATGCAGCTTTCCATTTCAAGGAGGCAAAAACCTTTTAGCCGAAGCTCTTCAAGGTTATTTATTTGATGGCCATCAGTGGGCCTAAATATTCTGACAGTGTAGAACACCTTTTATTTTTTCCAATATTGATTTTTGTATTTAGGTAAAGTTGTGTGAGGTTGTTTTCACGTTAAAACTTTGAGAGATGACATCTGAGGAATATTCATCTGAAACACCTTTCACCCTTCCCCAGAGAAATCAAAAGAATAATTTCATTACTTCACAGATTCCTCTTTTTTCATTTTTACATAAAAGGAAAGGTTTTCTTCTGAATAAAGAGAATCCTTTCACTTCTTCTCAGCGGCAGGTCCTCACTTTGAAGAAGTTCTTTAAATGAATCCAAACTCCCAGGAGATGCCACTGAAGCTCACTGTGTGTTATTTATAGATAAATATCGTACTGCTGTAACCACCATGACACCAGGCCTGTGTAGGAGGGATGGCAGGATTTAAGGGAGGGAGGTGGGGATTATGAAAACACATGAAACATTACTCTGACACTGAGAATGAAATCAGTAAACTGTGACATTAGAGAGAAAGACATGTTGAAATGTGTGTTTTCCTTCCTCTGCATATTCGTGAGGCTCAGAAGCCACCAAGGGATTTCAACGAAAAACGATGGGAGAAAATTCACATTTACAAACATCTATTTATCCTTTAAAGCATGCTCACATGTTTTTCATTGAGCTGTCAGATACATGTGTGACTGTGTCTTTAATCCCCTGAGGACCACTGTCAGTAATTCAAAGCCAATGATCAGGTAATTCTTCTTCAATAAAAACTGAGCGGTCTATTATTAGAAATCAAGCACGTATGCAGCAGGAAGAAGAAGAAAAGCTCTCAATAGCAGTCAGCAGTGGAAGAAAATGTCAGCTTCATTCAAACCATGTTGTACAGTAAAAAAAAAAAAAAAAAAAGAAAGAAAGAACTTCCCTGAGGAATTTTACAAATCTTGTAAGACGGAGTTCTGCTCAAATGAAACTGTGCAGCTTTTTAGTGCTGGAGGTAACTGCAGGAAACAACCTGAAAACATCAAGTGAAGGATGAGGACATGAATGTTGACACTGCAGGTAGATGTTCCTAAAGCCTGGAAAGCAGCAACAAAATTATAAGAAACTTCAGTGCGGATGCTCAACTCAGTGCCAGCGAAGGAACATTTCTGTGCAGCTTATAGATTTATGGGAACCGGCAACAGGATAACAACACCGTGTTCAGTACTTGTGAATGTGAGTGTTTTCATCATTTTATCCTATTAGACATTTGTATGAACTTTTGTCATAATTAGCGTATGAACTCTTGGGATTTTGTGAGGTCATAGTAACCTTGACCTTTGACACTTAAGCACCAAATTCTACTCAGTTCATCCTTGAGTCCAAGTGGATGTTTGAGCCAAATTTGAAGAAATTCAAAACTAAAAAACTAAACTGCTAAACACTGCTACAAAGTAAAGTCATGTTAAATTAGATGTCAGTTAACTCATAGACGGTACATCAGACCTTTGTTGTATGGTCCTCTCCTTGACATAAAACACTGGGCTTAAATTGTTGGGACAAACAGTTTGGACTTTGTAGATCTCTGTAACAGATCTTACTTATCACATTTTATCAGCAAGGGTAGAGTAAAAAACATTATTAGAAACATCCCTCATTATAACACAGCACGATTCAACAGCTCCACAAACTGCAGCCTCCAAAATGAAAAAAAAAAAAACTTGAGTCATCTCAACCTAAAACGGTTTCAACAAAGACTAAATCACAGAGATGCTCAGTGTTTGTGACAATGCACTGTATAATGTCATATCTGTAACAGGACTTTTAACGGTACAACTGATCCATGTTCTAGTTGTTTGTTAGTCTATTAGCTCACAGAACAGAGGGAAACAGCTTTCAAATGTTGGTGGACAGTAGTTCAGATTAAAGTCTGTGCAATATCAAACAGCAACACTGACGACATACTGCTGTTGATTTTTGACATGTAATTCCATATACTTGCGTTGTATAGGTGTGGCTTATTACTCTGTTGGATTTATAATTTATCCTAATATTCTGAATACTTGTGTGCATGCATTGGTGTTGGCATAAACTGGATCCCTGTTGTTGCTATTGTTTGGATTTTATTTGTCTTAACTTACTTTCAAAGTTTGTTTCTTAGTCTGCTGTTTCTTTATTTTTAACTTTTTTTAAAAATGCGATCTGAGAATCCAAAGATCAGATTTTGCTGACATGCCACCGAGAGGGAAAAGCGGAGGCGAGGATTGTGTGTCTCTAGACCAGGTATGCAACAAACTTGATTGAGACGTCTGAATTAATTTAAGAGATAGATACGTCACATAAAACCAAAACTGTGTGAGAAAACATGTTCAAACGACACTGCTCAGCCTCTGATTGACTCTGTATCTGGTTAAGAGACAAAAAGACGTTATGTGACCTCATTCTGCCGAGAAAAGAAGAAAGACAGGCAGAGAAAAAAAGGACAACAGGAGACAATGAGTAACTGTTTTTATCCACACTGGTTGCTTTCCATCTGTTCCAGGACCGGCTGGCACCTCCAGGAGGTTTGACACAAACACACAAACACAAACACACATTTCTACGTCATTGGTGTTTACAAAGCTTGGCAGTAAGGGTGTGCTGTATTTCTATCTGTCTTTATGTGCTTAAATGTATGTTTCAGCAAGTGTGTTTGCCTATGTGAATGTATGTGACAGTGTTAGAGTGAGTGTTTGCCCAAACCCAGGCAGGAATATTGAAGAGAAAACAGATGACTGTACAGAATCTGCAGCCTCCCCTTTTATTTAGATAAAAGCCCTGACTCAGCAGCCTGTCAGCCCGCTACAGTCTGATTTTTACCTCCATTTATCTCTATACTGCTTTAATCTAAGAGTAAGCCAGCCAGCCTTGCAGATAAAGCATTTAGCTTTCACTTTAAATTCACATTACTGCCCTGGCTTGGTTCTTTCATTTTATAAATTTAGTGCTTGTGTTTGTGTGAGTCAGTTACAGGCAGGATTTCAGGAATCTGAGCGTTTCTTGTTGTTGAATTCAGTGCGTCAGTAGTGTTATAGACAGTATATAATCCTTGGTTTCAGTGGTGTCCATCTGACGGCTGATGAACTTCAAAGTCAGTTCTGTCTTCCTTTGGGAAATAGTCGGCTGTGAACAGCTCAGGCTCTTTGTTCCCATGTGGATTACTCCCTAAACCACTTGGCTATCAAGTCACCCCAACCCATCCATTTATTTCTAGGAGTAAACACCTGAGTCCATGAAAGAGCGCTACAACAAAAGACCGAATGGAAGCAACAATCAAAGAAGACAGCTACATCCTGTTGTTACCTGCCACAGCGCTGTTCAATCAGTAACTGAAACTGCAGCTCACACATGGAGACGAACAAACCTGATGTATCTTCATGTAACAACAGGACGTAGAAATAGCTTTACAAATGCCTACCCAGGTGTAAAGCCACATCGCACTACCAGGATGGGCGAGTGTTTGACGTGTGGACACAAGCAAGTCCTTGTGGGTTTAAACCCCACTCCTGGTATATAATCACATGCAACAAACCCTTCAGTCATCATGGATTGACTGATTGTACTATGGCACCCAATGACCAGCACCAGGATGGCCGAGAGGTTAAGGCGTTGGACTTAAGATCCAATGGGCAAATGCCCACGTGGGTTCAATCCCCACTCCTGGTATTTTCCTTCTTCCCTTCACAGTCTTACTCTTTGCTCCATCAAGCTCAGGCTTGCATTTTCAGACTGGTTTGACCTTTAACCTTATATCAGGCCTCTTATGTAAATAATTACTCGAGGCATTTGAATTCCAATCAAATCAACATGCTGTTTATAAACCTCCCAAAGCAATTTCATTTCAACACTGTTGATTAGCTTGTTGGACAGATAACAGCAGGACATTTTAATCTTCACAGTGTTGTTGTTGTTTGGCAATTAAAAGAAAAACAATTGGGTTCAAATTTAACTAATGGTATTTCATTGTTTTTCTAAGAATTAATATGCACCAAACACACCAACAAAAGCTTCGGTCACCATGGAGCAATGGGAAAATGCCCATACCATATACACCACTCACAGAAGAAGGACACAAAGTCCTTTGACTACAAAAACATTCAGAAAGTAGCATTAAGAATATATAAAGTAGATTTCATAGACTGGCACACAAATGACAAAGCCATGTGCTCCAATTCCAAAGGACAAACATGTTAACATGTTAATTAATGAGTTTTATGCCCATGTGCAAGAGAGTAAGGCTCGCTGACACAATGGTAAAACCTTCACAGAGGAGCTTTATTTAATGAGACAGTCAAACTGCTGTCACCCTTCATTAAAGCAAAAGTACTTGGTAAGACAAGAGAAAGCCTGTTCAGAGTATAATAGACACCAAGTGTGGTCTTGTGTGCAGAAGGGACACACTTGTATGGCCCGACCATCAACCCTTCCTCTTCCATAAAGCCTTTTTACAGCAGTGTAACGACATCTCACCTGGCCTCTTCTGTTGTGTGAATAATGTGTGACCCACAAGCACAGCGAGAAAATATAGTCGTAGGTCGTTAAGCTCTGAAATAAATAACTAACGCTGTGGACTGTTCCAGTGTGGACGATATCAAGCACTCATATCACCAGGATGGCTGAGTGGTTATACAATGACATAACCTCTCTCGTGGGGTTCAAACCCCACCCTGGTATTTGTTTTAAGACCCCTACCATGTAATAGGGGAAAACCTGTCCTTAAGATCACAAATAATGGAGTCTATCCTCCATCACAGCAAGTGGTAAGAAGGCCTCTATAAAAGTTCTGACTGGGTAATTCTGTGCTTTTTTCTACAGGCCAATTAGAATTTACTTTATGATAAGCAAACTGGGATTCTTCAGATGGCAGGGATGATGTATTCTGGAGTCTCACCCAGAAGTTAGTATCACCGGTTCCTCCACAAAAATCCAATGGGATTCTTCCACTGATTTTTGGATTATTGAAGAAAATGATCAACAAAGGCCCGTGGTACTTAAACGCTTAGTTCATCAGATAATCTTCACAAATGAACACCTGTCTAAACACAATCTCCAGAAGTAAAAAGTTAATAAAGGTCTATAAACCAACTACACCACGGTCACATGATGTCAATGTCTCCACCACTAAGCTTCTAACTTGGTCATTTCATTCAGCTCTGGAGTTTCTACAAAAGCCTTTTCTTCTTGTGTTAGTGATAGTTTAAAAGAGCGTGAGAAACACAACGTAGGCTGTAAAGGTGGACTGGGTGAGTAGATTGGTTTTCATGTGCGATTTTATGATGTCGATAACCTCTGTAGTCTTATTTAGCCACCGTTAGCAACCGCTTTTTGAGACACATAAAGCTTAAAAACACATAAGTGGGTATTTTCTGACGTGTTTTATGCTGTAGAAAAAAACGTGAAAATGTCTTGAGCTTGTAAGAAAACCACAGACCTTTTCCAGCCATTCAACCAAAACCCATTGACTTTGGGACGAGGGAACCAGTAGCTAAAATGCTAACTTAGTCTATTATTTTAGGACGCATTCCTGCACCACTTATTGATGAGCCTTGAAGCATGCCTTATGAAAAAGACTTTATCTTCTGCATGAGCAGGCAGGAGGAAATAAAAAGTTGTTCAGGAAATAGCTGTTGACTTTGACCCTGTTCGCAACATGAATGACTAGACCTGAAGTAAATTAGATCTGGAGGGTGACCAGTTCCAGTCCCACTGCAAGACTGATGGGTCAAATCTATTAAACACATGGCTGCCTCTACACTGTCCTTGTTGCATGGGGTTACGCTGCTATTAAGCCTGCTAACTGACACACAAACACAGATGTAACAGCCACTCTGGAGAGGATGGGGTTACATGGAAGTTCATATAATTCCCATTTTCCTTTAAACTTTATATCCCATGACCCTAAATTTAATCAGCGGAGTTATACAGGGAGGGATGCACACCGGGGAGCTATGATTTTTCCTTGTTCTGTTCTAGTGAGTAGTCAGATCTTTGCTGGAGCTGGAATTCCGCTGAATAATAATCTGATAAAAGTTGAAACAGGAAGATATTTTAATTAAACCCACTGGAGCAAATTCTCTGGTTGGAGGCTGTGCAGCTGGTGTGTAGCTGTGTTCATACGCACGTATATTTGTATGTATATGAGCATGTGTCTGCTGGTTGTTGCCTAGAGGAGAGTTCATAATTATTAAAATGCTCAGAATTGCATTGTTTTTAGAGTGACATTGAAATAGATAAACTGGTTCTGCTTCACCACTTGCATCCTTGATCTGAGAGATTACTACAAATTACTATTCAACAAAAGCTTCGGTCACCATGGAGCAAATGGGAAAATGCCCACATACCACATACACCACCACAGAAGAAGGGCTGGTCAAAGTCCTTTGACTACAAACATTCAGAAAGTAGCATTAAGAATATATAAAGTAGATTTCATAGACTTCAAGTACACAAATGACAAAGCCATGTGCTCCTGTTCCAAAGGACAACATGTTAACATGTTAATTAATGAGTTTTATGTTCATGTGCAAGAGAGTAAGGCTCGGTTGACACAATGGTAAAAACCTTCACAGAGGAGCTTATTTAATGAGACAGCTTCAAACTGCTGTCACCCCTTCATTAAAGCTAAAAGTACTTGGTAAGACAAGAGAAAGCCTGTTCGTAGTATACGAGACACCAAGTGTGGTCTTGTGTGCAGAAGTGACACACTTTGTATGCCCGACCATCAACCCTTCCTCTCCTCCATAAAGCCTTTTTTACAGCAGTGTAACGACATCTCACTCCGGCTGCCTCTTCTTGTTGTGTGAATAATGACCCACAAGCACATGAGAAAAATACAGTCGTAGGTCGTTAAGCTCTGAAATAAATAACTAACGCTGTGACTGTTCCAGTGTGGACGATATCAAGCACTCATATCACCAGGATGGCTGAGTGGTTAAGGTGTTGCAATGGACATAAATCCTCGTGGGTTCAAACCCCACTCCTGGTATTTGTTTTAAGACCCCTACCATGTAATAGGGGGAAAACCTGTCCTTAAGATCACAAATAATGGAGTCTATCCTCCATCACAGTAAGTGGTGTTAGCGTCTCTATAAAAGTTCTGACTGGGTAATTTGTGCTTTTTCTACAGGCCAATTAGAATTTACTTTATGATAAGCAAACTGGGATTCTTCATAGATGGTGCAGGGATGATGTATTCTTGGAGTCCTACCCAGAAGTTAGTATCACCCTGGTTCCCTCCACAAAAATCCAATGGGATTCTTCCACTGATTTTTGGATTATTGAAGAAAATGATCAACAAAGGCCTGTGGTACTTAAACGTTTAGTTCATCAGATAATCTTCACAAATGAACACCTGTCTAAACACAATCTCCAGAAGTAAAAAGCTAATGTTAGTCTATAAACCAACTACACCACGGTCACATGATGTCAACGTCTCCACCACTAAGCTTCTAACTTGTCATTTCATTCAGCTCTGAGCTCTTCTACAAAAGCCTTTCTTCTTAGAAAGTTAGTGATAGTTTAAAAGAGCGTGAGTAGAAACACAACGAGGCTGTAAAGGTGGACTGGTGAGTAGATTGGTTTTCATGTGCGATTTTATGATGTCGACAACCTCTGTAGTCTTATTTAGCCACTCGTTAGCAACCGCCTTTTTTGAGACACATAAAAGCTTAAAAAAACACATAAGTGGGGTATTTTCTGACGTGTTTTATGCTGTAGAAAAAAACGTGAAAATGTCTTGAGCTTGTGTTAAAACCACAGACCTTTTTCCAGCCATTCAACCAAAAACCCATTGACTTTGGGACGAGGGAACCAGTAGCGCTAAAATGCTAACTTAGTTCCACATTTTAGGACGCATTCCTGCACCACTCTATTGGATGAGCCTTGAAGCATGCCTTTATGAAAAAGACTTTTATCTTCTGCATGAGCAGGCAGAGGAAATAAAAAGTTGTTCAGGAAATAGCTGTTGACTTTTTGACCATGTTGCTTCCAACATGAATGCAGACTAGACCTGAAGTAAATTAGATCTGAGTGGTGATTCAGTTCCAGTCCCACTGCAAGACTGATGGGTCAAATCTATTAAACACATGGCTGCCTCTACACTGTCCTTGTTGCATGGGGTTACGCTGCTATTAAGCCTGCGAACTGACACACAAACACAGATGTAACAGCCTACTCTGAGAGGATGGGAGCATATGGAAGTCTATATAACTCCATTTTCCTTTAAACTTTATATCCCATGGACCCTAAATTTAATCAGCGGAGTTACAGGGAGGGGATGCACACTGGGAGCTATGATTTTTCCTCTTGTTCTGTTCTAGTGAGTAGTCAGATCTTTGCTGGAGCTGAATTCTGCTGAATAATAATCTGATAAAAGTTGAAACAGGAAGATATTTAATTAAACCCACTGGAGCAAATTCCTCTTCTCTGGTTGAGGCTGTGCAGCTGGTGTGTGTAGCTGTGTTCATACGTACGTATATTTGTATGTATATGAGCATGTGTCTGCTGGTTGTTGCCTAGAGGAGAGTTCATAATTATTAAAAATGTTTTTAGAATTGCATTGTTTTTAGAGTGACATTGAAACAGGAGGCAACTGGTTCTGCTTCACGACTTGCATCCTTGATCTGAGATTACTACAAATTACTATTATAGAGATGAAAATGGAAGTAGTGATATCCAACAATGATAAACTCTTGCTCCTCTATCGTTCTGCATGTCTTTCTGCAGCTCTCCATATGTAGGTGAAAATGTGATTTTCTACTACTTTTTATACTAACATCTTCTGTTTTTAGCCATGTTACTAATATGACTATGGATGCCAATGACAGTCTGTCACTTTGGTCCATTACATTTTGTGTAGACATTCATGGTCCCAAGAGGGTGAACCAGCCCATAGGTCGTCTTATTGCGACCTAAAGTTACATTTTATTGTTAAGTGACATCTAGTGGCCAAATTAATTATGACAGGAACAAAGTAGATGACGTATTATAGAGTGCAACAAAGTTTGTGCTAGGAGGAAGTTGGGGCTGAGGTTTTTTTTATCCAAATCACGATCTTTTCCTAAACCTAAGCAAACTGAGATCGCTCCACAACGTTAACCAAGTGTTTATTACTGTTACCATGATAACGAAGCTCCAGTGCACTGTCCAATGCTTTGGATTGTGATAAACCAAAGCATTGACTACACCAGCATGTGGAAGTGTGCAAGTACAGCCTCACAGAGCTGCTAGCATCGCTGTAGCCTCTTAGTCCTGTTAGCTTACGTTTTACAGTTCTTCTGTGTTTTACATTTGCATTATAAAGCCTGTAGTAGCCTTACTTTAGAGAAATGATATACAACTAAAGTTTATAATCATTATATTCAAGAAAACTAAAAGCTATTGGGTATATACTGTAGTCTCTCTCTCTCTCTCTGTGGTGTACTTCAGTGTAGATGTGGGTGGGGATGGGGTATTATTATGCCAGCACTAGTTGAACACCAAACAGCTACATTCAGACTCATGGTTGGTGACTTCACCCCTCGGCCATCAGGGCATATTAAAACAGAAGATTTAAGGCCTTTGGTAGAAGCCAAAACAACCTACACAGCATCAGTAAATTAAAAAAACAGCTCCAGCAGGACTAACACCAGAATAAAAGCTCCTCACAACATTAACAGAGTGGAATGTAATAAATTAGAAAATTCACGGTTTAACAGTGGTATTCACAATTATAGCAACACTACTGATAACAGCGTGGTGCTAACTGAAACAGCCTCAATTAAAGCTGATAAATCATAACAAAAAGGCCAACACGTAAGTGAGAACAGCACATATTATTTTAGTGAGAAACAGACGAGAGAAAAAAGGAGTAGAAACATCGATTTGTCAGATATGAGGGAGAACATAAAACAAACAGAGCTGTCAGTGGTTATTTCACACCTCGGGTCTCCACTGAACAATTATTCTCCGTTCCTTAATGGAAATGCTGAGAGTGTGAGCACATGCTTTTGATGCTTTGTGTGTGTTTGTGTCTTTTTCCTGCATCCAACACTCCACACCACTTCACCTCACAAATAAATTACTCTGCGAAAAAAGAAAAAAAAAAAAAGAAAAATCAAAGAAAAGAAGAATTACATTTCACTTCCACAAAAATGGCTTCTCATATAAAGTTGGGTGACAAAATAATCAAGGCAGCTCTGAAAGGAATAAAAAAATGCAATAAACTTCTGACTGACACGACTCCAGCTATAGGTCTTTCTGCATCCAGCCCAACAAAAAACCTACTTTAAACTGCAGTTTTGCTCTTAACTCTGTACATTGGAGTGTTATGATTTGGTTTTCAAGTCTTCTGAAGCCACTGTGTGTTCTAGTATTTCTAACATGGACAAATATCAAGATTTCAAACCCTTAAACTTTGTCTACACTGACATAAACATACTCAAATTAAAGTTTTAAGAGACTCAGCAGAGAAAAACAAACTGTCCAGATACTTACGGTCACGGTGCAATAACATAAATCACTCTGTGAATCTTATAGACACTGAAACCAAAGGACTAGAGAAACCAGGATGGCCGAGTGGTTAAGGCGTTGGACTTAAGTTCCAATGGGTAAATACCCACGTGGGTTCAAACCCCACTCCTGGTAGATCAACTGAAAAGCTATAATATGTATAACCAATATTTTATATTCCCACAGTTGTGTTCTGACAATCTCGATTAGTTTGCTGGACTGAAAAGAACAGATAGTTTTATTACGTTGTTGGGTTTTGGCCAATTTAAAGAGTGGGGGAATCAGGACGGCTGAGAGGTTAAAATGCAATAGGTTCATTTTGTGGTTGGGATCATCTTAAGAGTCCAACTGAGATGGGTTTTCCTGTTTCTGACCTGTCAATGATGCCGCACATGTCAATCTGCAGTTGGCTGTAGTTTCCCAGCAGTCTTTGCTGCACTAGGATCAGGTCCACCGGCTGGTTGTCCACAGTGAGGAGACGCATGCAGCCCTGGAAAATGTCGAAGGGATTTCTACATTCCTGACTATCGTCTTTGGCGGGACAACCTGGACAAGACATCAGAGCAGAGGTCCAATCAAAAAACACTGATGAGGAGAAGCAAATAGTGAAGTACACAAAAGTTTTACCCAAAGCTTTTTAAACGACTGTTAATTCTGCCTGGACATTCCTAGAGATAAAATTTAATAAATAAATTTCATAGACGATACAGCTAGCAGCTTTAAACATAATTAAACACAGTCAATTGCTTGTGTATTATGGATGCTATTTACACAAATGGATGATACATTATAGCTTAAGTGGAATACAAACAAAAGTGATGATTAAAATTCACTCAAAGTTTAGGGAAATGGCTGAAAACACACTCGTCCGCTGTAGGGGTTCATGTGAACTGATTCCTTTGGGGTTTAAACAAACTGTGATTTACTGAGGAGCAGTTCTTACTCACAGAGAGCTGAGCTGTGATTTATGGTGGATTGTGTATTTTCAAGTGGCTGAAATTATGCAAATGTAGGTCAAGGCTTGATTAAATTCATTTGTAGTCTATTTAACATGAAAGAGGAGATAGTGAGCACATGTATGTGTACTGTGTGAGGCCCAGGCCACACCGCCAAATGCACCTGTGTGTGACGGACGCAGAATGGAGGCAGTGATGGTGGTCTGACAGGAAACGAGACTTCTGCTTGGCCCTGTCTTCAGGCTTTTCAATTTGTATGTCCCATTTTTTCATATTCTGGTTAGTCTGTACAGGTTAGAGCAGTGAACCCCGAACTTTTTTGCACCTATAAGGAGACGGTCCCATCTTGAGGTGATGGGATTCCGTATGCTGAAGCAGTTTTGAAGGCTTTGATGCCACCTGTCTCCACATATCATGCAGAGGGGGGTTGGAGCATGAGAATCACTTGTTGCGATAAACCTGTATTTTGAGTAGAACTCCTGGTGTTTCCTACTAAATGCAGCTTTCTTTTTCTTGACAGTCGTACGCTCTTCTGCCTTTTTTCCCTTTTCAAAGAGGCTCTCCTGAGACATTTGTTTTTTTTACTAATTTTAGCTTGTGGGCTTAATTATTCGGGCGTCACAGCCGTGACAGAGACAGGTATTTGTCAAGCGGTGTCAGGGGGCACAGACGGATGTGATGGACAAAGATTCTGGTCGTTTTTTAAAATAAAACATCCTGCAGACTCAGATAGCAGCTCAGTCCGTGGCCTGGTGGTTTAGGATCGATGGGTCAGAGCATCCAGACAGACCACGAGTTTTTCCTTTGCACCTATTTCCATGTGCAATGTGAACGGCTCTCAGCAAAACTTCATCTACACATTTCAAATTCTGTCTAAACTTGATGGCCATTATCAAACTCAGTGTTACAAAGACAGGGCTAGCAGTAGCAATTCTGGTGGTGTGGTAGATCAATGTTGTAACGCAGAGGTGAGGTGGGCAGTGTGGCCGAAGTGTAAGTGTGTACTTGCAGGATGATAAAAAGCCTCGAGCAGTTTAAGAACATGCCTGGACTGCAATATTTCTGAGCAGAAAGAGAGAGAGGACAAAAGAGATGAGATTAAAAAGGTTGTGAGGAAGTCAGTGGAGAATGAAACAGAGGGAAGAGTGAGAGGAAAGAACAAAGGAAGAGACAAAAGAGGAAAGAGGAAGGAAAGGAGAGGAGAACAGCATGGAGAGAAATGAGAGGAGAGGAGAAAGATACAGCAGACTTATAACTTTCATTATAAAACAGCCTTGAGCTAAATTTGGCTCAGTGCACACACGGTTGTAAAGGTGAGTATTGATGACACCAGCTGTTCTGTACAATATATAAAATGTCAACAACTTTCAAATATTAATATATTTCTGTAAGACGAAATGTAAAAAAAAATGTAAAAAACTAGAATAGATGAATAAATAAAACAGAAATTGAGGCGGCAGCTGTATTTAATGTGACAGTGTGGGGCCTGGCACACATCAGGATCAAAAGAAAAGGAGAGTGTGGGTGAAATGAAGTTAATTCCAGACATGAAAGGCAAGAATAAATTGTTTAATTTATAAATGAGCAGTATTAAATTCACCCTTTGGTTAAATATTCCTAAAACGAGAATAAAGAATCAGTCAGCTACTGCAAAATGAGCTATAACCTTAATTAGGTTTAGAAACAGCACCTCTCAGTACTAATTTATGTTATTAAAGTAAATTTATGTTGTGTTTCTCCTGTTGGTTTTTCAGTGAAAATGAACTGAAACTATTATAATTTTTTTTGTTTGGAGTAATATAATGGCTTAGTGATCAGCTCCGTCTACAGTATATTAACTGATATTGATAATAAATCCTCCTCTCTTACCACCAAAGAAGAGTTGACGTCCTACAGCGACAGGAAATGAGGGGCTGGCGTGAGCGACGCCTCCTTCTTCTGTATCCACAGCAAGGGTCAGACGTCCTCGTCCGGAGGTTAAATCCACCGAGTGCCACTGACCGTCATTCAGAGCCGAACCTGAAGAACATTCATAAAAATATTACTGATGTTTATTGATGTGGCATTTTTCAAAACAATGCTACAGTGTGCTGCACAGTTCCCATGGCCCGATGAACCTCTTCGGGGGCCCTGGGGCAAAGGTTTGTTGCTGGGTTCCTGTTGACCCTCACCATACTTTACATGTTTCATTATGCCCCCAGACACACAGGAAAGCACCAGTACTCCAGAGTTACTGATGAGCTGACTGAAAAAAGCCACAAAAAAAAATCACTGGTACCAGCTTCTAAAATCAGATTTTTACTAGTTTTCCATATTTTTTCAGTTTTCTAAATTTAACATCTTTGGGTTTATGACTGTTGGTTGGACGATAAAAGCGACTGCAATATGTTTACTTGTGGCTCAGATAATGAAAATTAAGTGTTGGACACAACACAAGAGCTCAATATAAACTAAAACAATCAAAGTCAGATCCATGGAGCCACCAACCCGCAACCCACAGGACCTGAAGGATCTGCTGCTAATGTCTCTGTACCAGACACCACAGAGGTCCTGTGTCCCCTTCTCAGAAGTATGGTTCGTATTTAAACAGTATTCTTTTAGACACTGGTGTCTGAGAGTGGGGGTTCAGAATCAGTTTTACAGGTTGTTAGACTGACCTGCACTGAGCTCCAGCAGCGCCCTCCCAGCCTTGTGGATCTGCAGCCGGAGTCTGGCCTCACTCAGGTACAGCCATACTACTCCCCCTTGCTGAGGGAGGTCAAAGGTCAGCAGCAGCCCCGCCTTGTTCCACGTCCTGAACTGAAATCCCACGGACACGCCTCCTGAAGAGGACACCGCCGCCCCTGGCAACTGGAGGAAGCTCTGGGGGCCGTGAAACGTCACGGCGACGGAAACTGGCTCAGCACAAGAAAAGGTGACATTGCCCTGAGACAGAGAGAGAGAGAGAGAGGGAGGAGGAGGGACAGGAAAATGATTACTAGAGAGATAAAACAACATGAAACATGAATATTAATCAGCTGCAGAGGGCGTGTCGGCGTGACCTCATGTCGCAGTGATCTCATCAGCGAGTCTCCTTGAGAATAAAAAGCCACGAAGGCAAACTGAGAAGACCAATGTCACCCAGCTGAGAGGTAAGGAGGCGTGGATATGTGGATATGTATGTGAGCGGTGCTGTATAGATATTTCCGTTGCGGTCCATTGTTTTGAGTAGTGGTAATGACACCGGGTCCATTGCTAAAGCTGCAGCAGTAATATATTACAGTCCCTGGTCTCTGCTGGGAATATCAGCCTGCTATCTTTATAATGCTCCGGAAACACAGATGACATCTAAAAGCCCTTTGTAGAGCTGTTAAAGTGATATATGGAAGTACATGGTGGAAGATGCAGCATCACTGCAAAATATAAAGTAAAAAGTGAGCTATAAAATCCCCCCCAAAAACCATTCACTAACACACATGCACACCTAAAGTCGCCCTCACACACATTCATCACCGAAGGCTCTACTTCTTTTTTTTATCATGCCTTTAAGAATGGCCAAAAGTGGTCTCTCTATATTAAAAAGGACTATAGCTGTGTTAATACTCTACCAGCTTAAGAGCTGCAGCGCTGTTGTAAAACAACCTCTATTACATCTTCAGCCATGCATGTGAACATTTTTTACCCAGAGTTCTTCCTCTTCTCCGCTCTCTGGTCCTTTACTGTAATGAGAGATCATTTATTAGAAATGGTTCAGAGCTGCTTGCCGCTCAGCTCGCTCCTCTTATTGTCACTGCAGAAATATCTAAAAGGTCTTAATGACAAAGACAGGGAAGCGTTACTGAAGAGTCTAACCATTGTCCACTCTCCTCTGTCCCCCTCATCGCTCACTGTCCTCGTTAAGCGCTCATTAGCTCCATTAACCAGCTAGGAGCTCGTTAGCAGCGGCGACAAGCATCCAGATGATTTCCCCAGTGGTGCTCTGGGGAAGTCAACACCCATGTAGACATACACAACCTCATACTGTGTACTCTGTGGTTATTTATACATGTGAAAGGCTGCAGTCAATGTGTGCCGTGGCGTTTGTTAGGACCTCTTATAATAAGAAAGTCACAAAAAACACCAAGCAGAATGTTTTATTAGGGTTTGGCAGGCCAAAAGGAATTTTGTAGAGGGCCAAATCTAGCCTGCAGTTTTTATTTTAGGTGGCACGGCCCCAGCTATTGATGCTGTATTCTCTCTCAGATATAAAAGACCAGAGCCCAGGGAATTTGAGGGGACGAACATCAAAGCTCTTCTGTTTCCCCAAATGATTTATGTGATCTGTCATCATCATGCTGGAGAAGCTAAAAGCATCTCTATACGGTACCACAAAAGTTATAGTATCTACCCTTTCAAGCTAGTTGCTTATTTTAACTGAAGATGATGAGAATGGACAGAGTAGATTTTTGTCATGTAGTCTCTGACCTCTTCACTCCCAACAAGTATTAGTAAGTATTAAGTACAGTAAACAAAGTGCACACAAAAGGAAATACTGATGAGTGACGAAAACAAGTTTTCACCTTGAAAGAGTTAAAATGAAAGCTACACTATATATAATATAAAATCTGGGTTTTCCACAAGTGCATACAATGTCCAGCTGAGTGGCAGAAGTAGTTGGCTTAATTGCATTGTTAAACAACTCACTGAGCTTCATTTGTAGTTTAAGATTCCCTTAGTATTTATACTTCAGGAGGTTTTTTGGAGCCGAATTATCCTCGGAGGTCCCCTTCTCTCCAAAACAAACAGATCAGATGATTAAAACTGGGAAAACACTGAATACAGTAGTTTCACGTTAAAAATCTGTGTTTTATCGGTGTACACAGGACGTCAGTGAGGGGCTGCGGGCGGTTAGCTGAGCCGCCGCTAACGTTAGCTTAGCTTGTTTTTAGGTTAAGATTCCTTCAGTGTTCGCCGTTTAGGAGGTTTTTTGCTGAGAGCCGAATCACCCACGCAGGTCTCCTCCTCTCCAAAACAAACGGACTAAGTAAATTAAATCGCTGAAAACATTGAATAAAACTGCTTCACGTTTAAAATCTGTGTTTTTCCGGCGGACGCAGAACGTCAGTAACGAGCTGCGAGCTGTTAGCTTAGCTGCCACTAACGTTAGCTTAGCTTGTTATTTAGGTTAAGATTCCTTCAGTGTTCATCGTTCAGGAGGGTTTTACTGGGAGCCGAATTATCAACACAGGTCTCCTCCTCTCCAAAACAAACAGATCACGTGATTTAAATAAGTAAAAACACATTAAAAAAACAGTTTCACGTTAAAAATTGATGTTTCTCCATGACGCTCTTGGGCGGGGACAGGACGTTGAGTGGGGCATTATAATTTTTTGTAGATGGACAAAATGTCTAAAATGTAACATAAAAAACAATATATTAATATAGAAGGCGTACTGTAAAGGATTTCAGTAAAGTTCAAGCTGCATTCATTGATTTTCGGGGGCACAGAAATGAGATATTATGCTTATATTAAACTGTTGGGCGTTCACAAACAATTACTGTATCTATTTACAAACCAGCACATACAGAGCGACATCAGCAAGCATTATGAATCCTGTCAACATGGTCTGTGTGCAGTTTGGTGCTGGGCAGGTAGCACACAATGAGTTTGTCAGAGCTAATTGGCTAGAAACAGCTGCTGGAAGTGAGGTTAATAAGAGTCTGATCAGTAAATACTTGATACTGAAAGAGGTTAAAAGACTCAATGGAGAAATATATTTTTATGAACTTCTAGATGCATATTGTGTGCAGCAAGAGCAAGTAACAGCTACCTCTGAAGTTTTAATACCATTAGACTTTATTTACTGCAACAGCCTGCTCTGTTCAGTCTGTCTGGTAAAGTGGTATTGGATATTTTTAGCTCACATTAACTTTGTGGTTTTGTCCAGCAAATGGCCAGACTAGCTCAAGGTTTAATGGACTTACCATCAGAGTAACTTGCTGGTCGTTGTGTTTAGCTCGTTCTATCAGGTTGAGGTTGTTGAAGAGCAGGTTCTCCAGGCAGCCGTGGAAGTTCCTGTTAGAGACGACTGGTTTCTGAGAGTTGAAGGTCTGGGCTGCCCCTATGCTCAGCTGTAAAGATGCAACAGAAAGGCCAAAAATTAAATATATTTGCAGAATATTTGTATTTACAGTGTGTTTAGAGTGTCTCATCACACCTGTTTGATGTCCCAGTGGTTGAACTCTGCAGGGATTTGAACCCTCTCTGTGTGTTTGTCCACAGTGAGGTTGAGGTGAGCACCTCGTCGCTCCACCGCGACGTGATGCCAGTGCTGATCGTCCAACAGGCTGCCGAGGGAGGCAAGACGCCGGGGTTCAGGGGATGAAGTCCCACCTGGGAAGGAGGAGACGACAGGTGGCAAAGAGGAAGAATGAAGGAGGTGACGAAGACGAGGAGGACATGAAGACAAGGTGGTGGAGAGAGGAAGACAGACAGGTGATAAAGAATAAAAGGAAGGAGAGGAAGAGGAGGAAGAAGAGAAGTCACAGACATCAGTGGATGAGAAACGAGAATGGATGGCAGAAGCAGAACAGGAGGAGGGAGAGGATAAAGGAGACACACAAATAGACTTATTGAAAACTAATCACACAGTGAGAAATGGAAATTACAGAGTCAGACTCGGTCTTTTAATCAACACATCACCACTGTTTAATTTGCAGCCGAAGCTCGACATAGAAAAGAAGAAAAAAGAAACCTCATGCATAAAATGAGACCAAACTTCATTTGGAAACTGGAAAGTTATTTAACTTGTGTGTTTTTTCAGCATTATTCTGGTGTTTAGATATACAGGTTTACCTCTATTAGGTATAACAACAGGCAATGTATTTTCTCTCTAACTCTGTCATTTGTTTGGTTTTCCCCTTTTCTGTCTTTGGTTATATCCGACCTGACAGCCTGTTGTTTGTTATCTGACCCCCTCATCGTCCCTGCATCTTCCTCACAATCTGACCCGGGCGTCGGGGGAACGACGGCACAATGACAGCGACGACGACGCAGCGGCCTCTGTGCTGTGTCTTAATATTTCACTTTTCTCAGTGTCCCACAGAGAGGAGCACAGCTAGGTCATCCTCTCTCATCTCATTAGAAACTAACAGTGTATCCGCACACTGGCGCCGAGAAGCCGAAGCCAAATATATGACGAAGCCTCATCTGAAAAACTGCAGAGGAAACATGGTGAGACATCATTAATGATAGATAAGCACCAGCCGGTCCAAATAAGTGGATCAATCCCTCCTCCTCTCTCCCCCAAAGAACTGGGAAGAGAAACTTTGTGTTTCTGCTGAGAGAAGGAACTGTAGAAAGAGCTGAATACAGTCAGTCATTAAAAATGTATTAGATATTCTTTAGGGAGAGACAATTCCAACTTCAGAAAGAATTGGAAGATGATGGACAAATGTATCTTTTGAGTTTTCTGCCCAGTTTTGCAAGACGATATATTTGACGGCAACGTTGGAGTTGGGAAGTTGCCGCATTCGTCGTGACGACTTCTTTGATTACAGTCTGGATGAGTGGAAAGACGCAGCGCCAATCAATGAGAGAGGAATGATGGCAAGACCTAAAAACACATAACTGATTAATGGAACGATTAAAATGTTGTTGCAGGTGGAGAAGAGAGGAAGAGAACTTTATGATCGAGTGTTTCAGTGGATGGATGATTTCATTACTGAGGAAGCAGAGGAAAGCAGGAATCAATACGAGAGGTCCGAGGGCAAACAAATAGAAAATCACTTCATTGAGGGGTTGGTCATATAGAACCATCGCCTTTTATCTTCCTCTGTTCTCTTCTTGTGTGGTATGTATCTTTCTTTCAGTCCAGCAGTACAGAGTTTCTTCCGTTTCTTGCTTTTTTCATCACTGACCTTTATCCATATAAGAGCATATACTTTTTGGCAATCTATAAAAGGTTGATTTACCTTGTTCCTTTCTGAACCAGACACAGAGTACAATAACTCGCCAGGTACTGACATTTTTGACTTTCAAAGCTTGCTTGTTCACTTACCTTTATAATGTCAGCAATCTTCAAACTGGGCTCTCCAGAAACTATTCTGTTCAATTTGCCTTTAACAGCTCAGATTTCATCGTGTTAAAGAAACTGTGGCATTTCATCATGTGTCATCGGCAACCTCACTAAGCAGCACTGTCATTATTATCGCTTGAATTATAAAATAAAACATACTTCTGCTCTACAGCGGTTGTTCCCACCTCTATTATCAAAATGTGATTTTATTATTCTGACACTTTCACACAGGCTCACGTGGCACCACACATTCAAATTGTGGACAAATAACAATTAAAGTCAAAGATTATTTAACTCTAGCCTCACAAAAATCAGACTTTATCTAACAGACTTTATTTGTTACATACTGACTAATTAATGACATGCTGCCTCCTGAAACGCTAGACGCCTGAACAATTAATTAAACCAGGTGTTACACATATAAAATGACATGATTCTTCATTTTCCACCCAAATACAGCACTTGAAAGAACTGATACTGATAGTTAAAAATTTGTGGCAAATATTAGGTATAAAGACAAACAGCAGAGTAGCTCCAGAATGAAATCGGTCTCGAACAAATTCATCCCAATAAACAAAGCTCAGAAAAGCTCTGAACAAAGTTTAAAAGTAGTTAAATCCTGAACGGATCAGAGTGAGGAGCCCCATCGCTCTTCATGCCGAACCCAGCGTTATGTGTTACGGTCATTCTGCTTGTGTCCCTTCTAGACAGTATCACCTCATTGTATCTCCTGCCCGCTGCCTATTATGGCTGCCTAAATCTGATTACGGAGGAGACACTGACAGCTCTTATCAGAAAACAGGCTGGTGTAATGGCCCAGCAACTCGCCTCATAAAGCACCGCTGCGTCTCGGCCACACAGTCGCGGAGGTGAAGCCCCATGACGATTCACGACGCGGGTCGGTTTAGAGGTTCGCTTTGAAGTTCTGCTCCCCCACAAGTTTCCTCTGTGTGTTTTTCTTTCCCTTTCTACTGATTAAGAATTGCAGAGTTGATCTAGTAGAGGGATGAAAGAAGGACGGCCGTATTCAGCAGTTATAGATCGTCTTCTGTGTCAAACACAAAAGAAAATGTGATCAAAACCAAACAAATATAAGTTACTGAAAGTATGGGATTAAAAGACAAGTGTTAAACCCATAATAATAAGTTGGTACATCGTTAATCTGCCATTACTTCTAGTAATAAGTGTTTGGTTTCTCTGTTCTCCGTGACAGTTGTGTTTTCTTGGGTTGAGTTGCCTCATAAAGGTGAACTGTATCTGCTCCAGGTTAGGCTAGTGACTCACACGAGCTCAGGGTCGACGACAGCAGTGATGACCTGAATTACAAGCCAATCAAAAACCTCAGGCAGAAAGAGAAAGAGAGGAATTGAAGTAGAGAATAGAGACCGAAAAGTTGAAGGACACTGAACTGAACATAAGAGGTGAAGAATTGTGCTGCTTGAGTATCCAAAGCAGAGATACATGACAATGACAGAAGAGGAAAATATCAAAGGTCTGTAAAAGCTAGGACAGAGAGAGACAGAAAAATTAAGAGTACAGCTGGAAAAAAGAAAAGAAAAAGGCAAACAGTATCTTCTGATATGTAAAAATAAAAGAATGGTGATCTGTGGAGACAAACTGAGACAAACAACAGTAATTAGAACAGAAAGAGCAAAAGAGTCATGCCAGGAAACAGAGAGAGGACAGAAACAGGTGGAGATGAAAGCACAGAGGAAATAATGTTTGTTTCAGTGTTGATCTGTCGCAGCAGAGGCGCATTCTCCTCTCTTTCCTCCCTGTCATCTCAATGGATGGCTTTAATTTCTCCTGAGCTGCAGTCTGTCTTTTTTAAGGTGACTGACATGTTTTTCTTCAAGTTGAAACAGTCAAGTAAGGTGGAACTGTCTAATGTCTATGAGATGGCACAGACTCTGTTTCAAGGAGGGACAGTTGGTAAAAATGTTTTTAGTTAAACAGTTTGTCTTCAAGGAGACAGCCTGTCCGCTTTCCAGGTTTTCTGCAGGATCTCCACTTTTCTTTCTTTTTTTTTTTTTTTACGGATGAGATGTTCCGTCCTTTTACAGTTGATTTGTTAAGGTGTACATGCACTCAATGTTCAGAATAGCTGTCTTGAAGTTCCTCTCAAGACAAGTTTTGTGTCTGTAAAAAATACTCTGCTTTTATTAATGCACATAAACTTACACTCAAACTGCACTCCCATTTACCTCTTACCTCATTAAGAAATTCTGGATCTGTGGAATATGCTCACCAGCACCGCTGTTCATGCTTGTGGCTCACCGGTGAAAGAGCAGCGCAGCATCAAGATGGCTACTGCCAAGGTTATGGAGAGGAGAGACTAGCAGATGAATGAGAATGCTAAGTGTGGTTAGCATCTGTTATTTGTTTATGTTACTTGTTAGTTTGTGCTAGTTTGTTAGCGGTGGTGCTAATGCAAACTCTGCTCTGCACCTCGAGGTTTAAGATTTGTCCCAAGGTGGAAATACTTCTAGCTATGTTGACTGCTTATTTATCTATTTTGAATAACTATACTGTAAAATCTCATGATACGTATGGGTTACCTTTGGGTTTTGCCCAGGAAGACATAGCTTGTTACCTCTCCAGGTCCACTTACTTAGACACTTTGTTCTTACATATATCGTGAAATTGATGACACCATTATATCCCTACTTATATATATATGTTAAAACACATGGACATTTTCATTTGAGTATCTTTAAAATGTCATAACGAGAGAGGATGGAGGAGAGAGAGAAGAGAGACAAAGGGAAGCAGGTGTAGATGAATAAAATGTAGTGACGTATAAAAGAGGAAGGATGATGGAGGATTACAGATGCTGAGATGGAGAGTATTTGTAAGAGAAACAGACGGCAGAGAGGTGGACAGAAGGAAAGGTGAAAAGAAGAGGAGAGAGGAGGAAGCTTTTTGGGAGATGTGAAATGCAAAGAAGGTAAACAGAACGAGTGGATGGAGAAAGTGTTTCAGATACTACAGCCAGATGGGATTTCTGTTGAGAGGTGAGCCATATGGTGATGATTCAGCATGGCAGCCTGACAACCTCTGGTTTAACCCTGTTTACACACACACACACACACACACACACACACACACACACACACACACACACACACACCTCTCTGTACAGACTGCCATGCATCTAGTCGCAGGGTGAGTCCGGCCCTAACACATGTTGCAGTAACGGAATTATCCATCACAGCTGTAACTAGACAGAGATGTAGCAGCAGAGCGAGCCAAGATTTGGGAAACTAATCATGTATGAAGGCCCTCGTGTCGGCCATCTCACCCAACCAAAACCAATCTAAAGTTATTTAGACAGTTTATTTTGTCCTCGACCTGATACAGATCCTCTGCACCAATATCTCTCTTTGCTGATCAGACTGTTTCAGCTGAAGGATTCTTTACTGGGAGTCAGAAATAAGTAGAATAAGTAGATTCCTGCTGGGTGATACATGTGGAAATGTCATGATACTTGTCCGAGCCAAATCACGAGTCCAATAATTTCAGATTCTGATGATCTATTTTGATAAGGAACGTACTACAGAGTCTCCTGCTCACCAATCAAATGCGGGTGGAATTCAGCAGTGGCAGGTAGCACAGTCACTCCTGATGACTGAAGTATTAAACCCACTGACACCACGACACTACAGCTCCCATAAGCCCCTGCGCACACACACTGTTTGCTTGCAGTCCAGTGTCCACCAGCGTGAACGAGTCAAGAAGCATCACATAACAGGTGCAAACAAACTGAGAAAACGCTGACATCTTGGTCTGACACAGAGACATTTGGGGTCGATGACTGTCCATCTACAATTTTACAGACACTTGCAGGAGCTTTTATGACGCTTAACGTAATGAGTTGTCAACCTGTCTCCTCTGCTTCTCTACTAACTAAGACATGCATGAAAACAGGAGGAGAGAAACATGACAGTGACAATAAAAGCAAACTAACTTTTTAATGTGGGCAGGGAGGGTTAAGGTACAACGAACCCCAGCTTTTCTCCTCTGTACGAGAAGATGTTAGTACCTGCAGCGTCAGTTTTTGTCAGTATGTGCAGTATCTGGTGTGTTGTACCTTGTCTGAGCAGCAGCTGTAGCTTTCCTCTCTCTAACTCCAGGCTGAGGCTGAGTCTTCCCTCTCCCTCCGCGTGCAGCAACGTCCCAGAATTCCTCAGGGTTTTGAACTTCAGAGAGACGACCTCTCTGCTGGACGTCTGCCTCGGCCCGGGACCCAACCTGTAAACCAGACCGCCGCCGCTGCCGCCGCCGAAACTTAGCACATCAGAGGCTGAAAAACAAAAGAAAACGCGCAGACAGAAGAGTCAGGGAGGAGGAGAAGCTTAATCAAACTCATCATATTCTTATGTCCACACTATAAAGAAAACACACATTCACCTACATCTGGACAGAACTTCAGCCTGTTACTGTGATACTGCGGTTGCAGCAGAGGCCGCATCTGTATTCTGTTTATCACTTTTCATCAATAAATCTCACCTGAAGTGTCTGCTGCTTGCTTGGGATTTGGTCTGAGGTGAGGTGAGGTGAGGTAAGCCGTGTGTGTGTGTTTGTGTGTGTGTTGTGCGTAGGCTGTAAGAGAAAGAACTGCAAATACTGAATTGTTTAAAGAGAGCAGCAGCTGAGTTCAGCATCAATTTCCTTTCGAGCCGTACAACTAATTTCTGACTGAAAGTGTTTTTTAATGAACTTGGCAAGTCTCTGACTCCCACATGTCAGGTCTCGCACACAATCACACAACCACTTCGCTTGCACTAATGCTCTTATTGCATTGTACAGTGTATTTCCTGCTGATTACAGAGCAGCAGAGCTGAAGCTGCAGAGCGCTGAGTCATCCTCTGAGAGTGTGAAGCTGAAAACATTACTTTAAGTCTACTACTACTAATCTATATACTATTACACAAATGTATCTACTGTGTCATTAAATAACTTGAGAATATTTCCAAACCACTACAGGCAATTTATCAAAATCCATCTTTTAAATGTTTCTGATAATCCATCTTCTTCCAGAGGGGAGAGCAGCAAACTCAGCTTTAACAGATATGAAATGGTTTTTTATCATAAATCATCTTTCCACTTGGTGAACTAATACGATGAATAACTGATGAGAGAATACGCTGGACTCCAGCACAAGAAGGGAGAACATAAACTGGAGAAAGAGATGATGATCAGTGTAACAAACCAGAGTACTCTGCACATATGAAACACTGGGACACGCTCAAAGCAGAATGAAGTTTTTATCATGACAAATAATGAGTAGAAACATCCACGTAAGCTAGTAATTAAAGGTGCCCTATAGAGTTTATGACTGGTGGCAGGGCCACAGAGCAACGTTGTGATGGGTGGTTTTTAAAATGCCAAGAAAAATAGCAAAGCAGCAGAAGAATGCAGGATATAAAGAGACTACTAGCTAACAGACATTACATTTTCAGGTCCTGTGATTTCCACAAAATCTTCCTCATAATTTTTTGAAGATTAGCTTAGCTGTATTTAGCTGTAAATTACTGGGATATTTCCAAGAATGGACGATGCAATTTGCTACAACAGAATATTTGCTTGTCTGTTGAGGAAACTGATGGACACTGACATCTATTGATGAAGTATTTTTCACTTACCTTCTACATAATCTCAGATTTTCTCTTGAAAACTTCACCATAACGAGGGGGTGCTTATTAACTCTGACATCTTGTATTTATTAATCAGTTTCTCTAATAATTAGTGCAAAAGCGTGTAGGCTTTTCTTGGAAATATCCTTGTAATTAACAGCTAAATACCAGTAAATTTTCAGGACATTATAAGGAATGTTTCCAGGAAATCAGATGGTAAACACAGCACCTGTAAAATAAAGCGTTACCTTAATCTGCGCCACAAATGTTTTATGAGACATGAAAGGTCTTCAGCAGGTTTGTTAGGCCTCAAGGAAACATGATGCGCTTTGATGAGATAAACTGAGAGTAAATATCAGTTTGTTTGGTTTGAGGAAAAGTCCACAGGGTACCTTTGAATTTTCATGTGTTTCCAATACAGATTAATTTGTACGAGGAGACAAACTGAAACGCTCAGACAGTCTGAATCAAATATGGCACACTTTTTATTTCATACCCAGTTTATTTGACTCTTTAAATTATTATATCACAGCCTTTCTTGTTTCAAGTATCAGCAGGAGGTGAGTAACATGTCAAGGCAGATATATGTCCAGCTCTGTTCAAAACCAATGTACCTTATTTTCTGCATTGTTTTCAACATCTTTCAGATAAAGGGAGAAACTAAGAATCAAAGCAGAAACCCAGACAATCCATATGGAAATCATATTTACTGTTTGATCAGTATGTTCAAGCATATACATATGTAAATGTGTGGAGTTGTTTTTGATATTCATGAGTATGTTTTCATGAGGGGGACACTGTAGTAAACAAACAGCTGAGAGGACAGAAATCAGGACGAAGACACAGCAGGAAACCAACGCCGGCAGAACAAACACCTGCTCTTTCAGTAAAACAGGCCAACCAGCTAATGCCACCTTTTACTGGGAGGATGAAAACAAAGCCACAACATGTTTTTATGGATGAGGTGAGAGCAGTGACAGGTTTGATATCTGTTGTTTATTTAAAAGCAGAATAAATTCCTGGCTCAAATAGAAAAACTGTAATATTTGTTTTGGTTTTTTTCGCTGTCATCAATGCTGACATGAAAAACAGCTGTGTACAGTGTGAATAAATCAGATGTTTGTTAAGTTTCACTGCGATGATGTCAAGGCTGATACTAATTAAAAAGGAACAGAAGGAAACTGTCAACACAATGTGCTCTGTGTGGAAGATAAACACTGCAATACATGTTGTTTTTCACCGTTAAGGTGAGTGTAAATTAACTGTGTGAAACATGAACATATTTTCAAGAGAAGGTGGTTTTTGTTCCCATGAGAAATCAAAAAAAGTATGTGGTATAAAAAGACTTTCTCTCACTTTCATTTAACCCAAATTAAATCTATTATATATTGAATGTTGAGATGTTTTGCTGGGATTCAGGTTCTTATAAATCCTCAGAACTAAATTTCCCTAGAGGCCAGTGAACCAGTTCAGCAGGTCGTTTGGACGAAACCAGCAACACCAGATTTTTCCAGCTGTGCAAAACCTCCCAGAGAGGATTCAAATCGGTAAAGGAAGAAAAGCCTTACTGTAAGGACATCCGTAGGTCTCCAGCCGAAGTCCGATCCGCCCGCTGGGGTTCCAGTCCAGAGGGATGAGGCGGAGGAAGCGAGCGATCGCCGGCTGCTGCAGTTTGTACTGAACCACGCTGTCTGCATTACTGTTACCTGGAAAAAACTGAAAACACAGAAACACATTGGAAACATCTCAACTGAATATATGCATTAATATCACTCTGAAAATCTCAAACAGACACGTGAAAAAGACAATACACTGTCTTTGAATAATATGGTTTTATGTATCAGGACACAATAAAAAAATCACCTGGTCTTAAGTATATCCTTACTGCTTCCGTAGGAATCAAGAGGGTAAGTAGCAGCCAGGTGCTGCTGATCAAATGCCCTTGATTAACTGATCACCTCTATAAAAGCAGAAAGTTTGGCAGTCTGCTCGTCTGGAGCGTTCAGGTGTGTCTTAACACTATACCAAGGAGGAAAGACATCAGTAATAATCTAAGAGAAGCAATTGTTGTTGTTCATCAATGAAGGCCATGAGTCCATGATTCAACAATGAGCGAGAATATTCACAAGAGGAAAATTCACCCCAAAGTCAGACCGTGCAAAGCTCAGAGAAATGGAAAAAACCCAAGAGCTACAACTCAGACTCTACAGGCCTCAGTTAGCATGTTAAATATTAAAGTTCATGACTGGACAATTAGAAAAAGCCTGAACAAGTATGGCTTGTTAGGAAGGGTTGCCAGGAGACTCTCTAAAAAGAACATGGCAGCACGACTTAGGTTTACAAAGTTGCAGCTGAACAATCCACAAGAAGTCTGAAACAATGTCCTTTGAACAGACGAGTCCAAAGTTGAGATGTTTGGCCATAATTCACGGCACCATGTTCAGTGAAAACTACCTCATACCAACTGTCAAGAACAGTGGTGGAGGGGTGATGATTTGGGCTTGTTTTGCAGCCACAGGACTTGGGTGCCTTAGAGTCATAGAGTTGACCATGAACTCCTCTGTGAACCAAAGTATTCAAGAGTCAAACGTGAGGCCATCTGTGTGTATAATAAAGCTGACCACTGTGCCAACTTGTCTGATGATCATATTTAAAATACATCACATTCCCAGACGCTAACAGTCAAAGGAAGGAGAACATGCTGTGTAATAAAAAGCTGTTTCTGATGAACAGATGGAGAATGAAAGAGATGGATCTCTTACAGCAGTTAAACACCTTTTTCTGTTTTGGAAACTGTTTCTTTGTGCAGAGTATGTTCATTAACCTGCTTCATATTAAAATCATTCTGCAGGAAGTCTGAGGAGCGGCAAATTGATCATCTGTTTCTTTCTGACTCTGGGCTGAATGCCTGATGGATGCTTCTCCTCATCTCTTTCCATCTCTCCCATCTATCCTAATTACATCCCTCCCTTGAAGTTGACATGCAGGTTAACTGGCTCACCCACTGCTGAATAAAAGCTTAGACACATAATTAACTTATTAATTCCTCTGTAATCATAAGAGAGCGGAGCTGGATCTCCTCATGATGAGAAGACACCTTGAGTTTCATTGTAATAAAAGGAAAAAAATATCAATATAAAACCTTGCAGTGTCACTTTTGGTCTTTTTTTTCTGACTAAATTGAGCATTAACTTTAAATTGTTGTCTGTCGTCTGTGGGCTGTTATCTCTTGGATTTTAGAAATGTCTGAAAAATCTCACTGCAAGTTAAAGTGACGAATCTATATCACAAATAAAGACACGAGGTGCGATCAAAAAGTACTGAGACTGTTCCTGTTGTGAACAAATGGAGTGCAGCACTGTAATGCGTCTGCAGCAGGTGTGAGCAACGACTTTCATGAGTCAGTATTCAACATGTGGACCTGTGTTACATGAGTTTTTGTTCACACTTTCGTATTCTTGATTCGCATCGTGCTGTATGTGAAAAGACTTCACGTGTGGCAGCACAGGTGACAACGTTGAAAGGGACTGCAGCCAAATTTACATCAGGTACAAGTGTTGTTTGCTATAGACACAGTCTCTGAGCCTTCTCCAGCACACCTGCTTTATTCACTAATCAATGTTTTTTGCTATCTTGTTCAAGAAATTTTAAATCAAAGTCAATGGAGCATAAGCTTAAGCACAAAAATGATAACAGGGCTTTGACAAGAGGATGTAAACATAGGTCAGGTCATAGGTCTGTTGTTTTTCTGCTCTGTTCAGTCCCATAAGGTAGTATACAAGAGGAGTGTTTCTGTGTGTATGTGGTTGTGTAACAGTTACGTCAAAAGACCAGAGAAGAAAGATGTTAAGTGTATCCTCTCATCAAAAGCTCTGAGCTGAGCAGAAATGCCTTCAACTCAACAAATGCCACTGAAGAGAGGACAGAATCTCATTTACTGTTACAGAGATTATGTGAATTCTCCAACAGCAGCATCTGACAATCAAGGAGAGGGAGACCGAAGGAAACATGGAGAGAGAGAAAGAGATTAAGTGACTGTGAATGGGAAATAAAGAAAAGTAGAAGAGGAAGAAGAAAAGGGAGGAGATGCAGTGAGAAGTATCAAAGGGAGGAACAAAACAGAGGTGAGATGAGGAGCACTGTCAGAAAACGAGAAAGGAAAATAAGGGGAGAGATAAAGACATATTTCAAAAACCCAAAGGCTTTTGAGAGAGAAATAAAAACTGAGAAAACAGCATACTGCATCCCTGGTCTTCAGTCGTGCAAGAGGAAGCCCAGTAGGAAATATGTTGTGGTTGATCCAGCAGCTTTCTTTCTGTCATCAACTCTCTCCTCTGACAGCCTCTCTAAGCCTGGCTGACTAATACACACAAGTTCAGAAACACTTTGAAATGTGACTGGGATTGTGCACAGTTTATGTAGAGTGTCAGATCAACATGTTTTTAAGCTTTGAGAAGCCGTTCTCTGCTCTCTCTCTCAGAGAAGATCCTCGGTGCTGAGATTAGCTGGATTCTCTCCATATGAGGAAATTGCCTCAGCTCGACTTCTAATCAAAAGCTCTTCTCTGAACTACTGTAACGAATTAGGCCTTAACGTGAAAAAACAGAGGAGGAATACTGCACCTTTTCCATGTTTTCTGGACTTTTTGATTTGGTGTTAGATTCAGTGGGAGCATGCAGAGGTAAGAAACTCAAACATGAAGTGGCTCGCTGTGCTGACAGGATTCATCGTGGTGTTTTCGCTTTCTACACAAACAACATCAAAACTACTTAGTATTCCAATGTCTGAATATTGAGCCATGTACCATTGGCACAATGGAACAAAAACAAGTCCAACATGACACTTGTGCAATGGGAGAACGCTGAAGAGAAGTGCTGTGTCTACCAGGAGGTGGGAGGTGATGCCTCACTGCCTCTGCTGTCCCTCTGACTGATTTCTTCATTATTCAGTTCTACAGGAGCCAGCTGAGCTCCTTCACATTCTGGCTCCGCTGTGCCATGTTTTTTTTCTTTACTGCTGGAAAGAGTACTTAAAAGTCCAGTGAACTAGAGGAACTATTAACTAATTATTCCAGTGCAACTAAAACAGATCACACTCGTCGCTCATTCACTCAATAGCTTTAAGGTTAAGTGGTTTTCATGTACAGAAAATAAAGCCTATCAGTCACTTGACTGTGTAGTCCCACTCTGAACTGAAACAGAACGGAAGACAGAGTGGAAATGGTCTCCATTCTCTCTATTACAAGTCAGTGTACCATCAAAATAATTTAGAAGCTGCTGTTTTGAGGTAAAACACTCATATAACGTGAATTAATGATTCAAGAAGACAGAAGTCTTCTTCCTCAAGCTTTTTTTCCAAGTACACAGCATTTTGAGCAATTTGATTTCCCAAAGGTCAAGAATGAGTGTTCTGTGCATCTTCATTTTATTAGAATCAACTAATTAATTAATAAACATTCTGTGAAATTACAGAATATTAACAAGTAAAACGTATAAATAAGCAGTATTATAATGAATAATGACTATATTTTAAGTAGTGTCCATGGTTAGAATATTATTACCATACATCCAGCGGAGGTGGGTGACTAATTACAGTACACACTGTGTCCCTTCAGTGTTCGTATCAAAGCAGTGTTACCATCCTTTAAAAGTCAAAAATAAAGACAGTCAAAGAGAACAACAAGAGAGGTTTACAGGAGAGACATAAGAAAAAAGAGCAAAATCTTCCCTGCCTCTCTGTCATGACAGCAGCAGCTTAAATGTTTGGCAACAAGTCTGCACATTCAGCAGAGCTCCTGCGAGGATTCATCCATTATAAATGAAGAGGTAAACTCATGATGACTGACTTTATCTGTAGAGTACACACAGAGCCACATATACTCCGCCACCGCTCGACACTACATCACTTCATATGAGTTACACAAAACGAGATATGATGATGTTTATTGATCCCTGAGGGGAGATAAAGTCGAGCAAAGAATAAAAATGTAGCTTGTGTCTGTTGTGTGATGGGACTCACCCCTATACTGTCCTCCTGTCTGTACTGTTTCCAGTTGTGTCCTGTGTCGCTGAACATCAGCAGGTACGACGTCTGCCAATCAGAGCTGCCGTAGCGGCCCTGGGTAGCGACAGCGGTGATCCTGGTCCTCTCACCCAGGTCGACCTCCAACCACTGGTACCTGTCTGAGGTGAGGGGGGACCAACCTCCAGCTCCTGCAGAGAGAGAGGAGGAGGAGGGAAAAAAACAGCATACAGTAAGTGATTTATTAGATTTTCATCTATCTGGGATGAAATTAAATAAGGTTTGGTAGATGCTGAAAAATGAATTGCATTGCTTGACCTTTCACTCTGAACTAAAACTGCTCTGTTATGAAACTGGAATGAAGAATGAAGAAAATCGATTGAGCGAGGGAAACACCTCTGAATCCATTTTGAAGCTATAATGGGATATAAATCACACTTTAAGAGCTTTCCTGTGGAATTTAAATCACTCACATTTGCTGTGTGATGCATGCTCTTTTCATGTCCATCTGAGAAACACACGTTTTGTCATTTCATTTGTGAAATACAATCAACATTTGATATTTCACTTTTGAGAGAAACACAACTAACAGAGTTATGAAAAACAGGGTCAAACACGTGCATCCAAAAATCTGAAAATTGTTTATAAACCAAGACAATACAGTCAACATTTTCATCAATTAAAAAAAATCCTAGATCTGCATCTAGAGCCAGATCCACATTAAAAGTTAATAAAAAGCTAAGAGGTTTGACCGACAGGAAAAGAGGCTCACTGACGTAAAAATCTGTAGATGCACCTTTCAACTTTTTAAAAATATCATAATATCTGAAATTACAAACTATATTAAATCTTACACCTTGAAAAATAAACAAATAAATGTGCATACAAGTGACAAATAAAATAAAAACCTGATCAAAGAGAAACCAAAAGAGTGCAGATGCATCCACACTGAGAACATGGAGTCACTGAGACAGCACTCTTCACCACCATCATCAGAAAAGAATAGAGTTTAAAGTAGAGTTCAGAGACTTGAGGAATCTATAACAAGGAGCACTGAGGCTCATGTTGAAACATCATCTAAAACTGTATTGTCCAGCTGTTATTCAGACCGGTGGCTAACACAGGATAAACACAGGTCTGTTACTGGTCAGAAAGTGGCATCAACTCATGACCAGTAAAGCAGAATAGAGATAAAAGTATAGTAGAGACTTCCACCTACTTGATTAGCATTCATTAGCAATGCAGAAATACCATAAATTAGCCCTTCACCTTCACATCTGTGTCCTCCCCCATGTTAAATATCAGAAGTAAAGTGCCTTGTTATAATCTATTGATTGGTTGAGATCTTTTCCTGCAGCAAATTATGAAGGTGATCGATTAGAGTGAGTTGAACTGTTTCAGTAGCAACTTTTCTGATGCAAATTAGCATCAACGAGGGCCTTTGATGCAACATACTACAAGGTCACTGACTGATACATAGTGTACGGTAGTGTGTGTGTGGTACATTATTCAGTATTGAATTGCTGTTAGGATCATGTCTTGTTTTCAAGATGCTCCAATCTCTTGAAGCTGTAGATTTCCATTTGTGTTTGTGACCATGTGCACTGCCCACACTGCATGTATAAATATGGGAGGAGGGGGGTGTTGAGAGAAGTCTGCCTGGACAGATAAACCGGGGTTGATTGAATGGGCTGCTACACAATAAAGACACTTCAAACACTGAAACAGTGGGCTGTGTGTGTGTGTAGGAAAATGCTTCGTCAGGCCAAAACAACGACGCAGAGCTCAAACACCAGATGGACGGATTCTGAAGGAGGAGGCTGCTGACCAGTGTCCCACTGAGCACACAAACACACACAAACAAAGAGAGAATGTGTGTGTCAGAAAGCCCTACAAAGAACAAACACACTGAAAGTAGCTTAAATGTCACTTGACTTTCAGGAAGACAACCGTTCTCCTTCTTCCAATTTTCTGGCCACCACCTGCTGTGCATTGAGGATGTAAGATACAAACAAGATTATTGTTCAGTGATGTGACAAAATATAGAGCAGAGTACGTGCCTGTACAGTACCAGGATCAGACTATACAGCAGTTAAACAGCAGCTGTGATCTTTATGAAAGACGTGTCAGACAACGCACTGAACCCCCGACCAATCACAGCCTCTGGCCTTTACTGACTTTCATCACTTACAAGGGTATTCAGGCAGGTGGGGCCGGTGACCGACTTTCCATATTTAGGACACGTGTCGTCACAGACCGAGTCATTAACAAAAAACAAATGCTATGGTCTGTCTGTTGAGGCCTCATGGCACATTAGTGGTATCATGTGTGGCCGACTGTGCCATTTCCAAGTCGATATCATGCCTTATGATCTCTGCATAAGGTACGAAGTTATACATTTTTAATTAATTGCACATTAGAGGTGCTGCTTTAACGTACCGCTTCTTCTTGTCAGCTTTGCAGACAGCCTCGTGCCACATTTTTAAACCCAGTGCAGAGTAAAAACTAAAGAATACTGCAGCACTCAACAAAACCAAACTAACCACAAGTAAGTTATCATGTTAGCATGTTAGCAATCCCAGTTCCCTCGTTCCAAAGTCAGTGGGTTTTTGGTTTAATGTCTGAAATAAGGTCTGTAGCTTTAACATGAGCTCAAGACATTTTCATATTTTATTCTCCGACATAAAGTCGGTCAGTAAATCCCACACTCCTGATGTTTGAAGCTTTTACGTGTCTTAAAAAAGGCGGTTGCTAATGAGTGTCTAAATGAGACTACATTCAAACTATCACTAACTTTCTAAGAAGAAAGGCTTTTGTAGAAGAGCTCAGAGCTAAATGAAATGACAAGTTGGAAGCTTAGTGGTGGAGACGTTGACGTCATGTGATGTGGTGTAGTTGGTTTATAGACTAACATTAGCTTTTTACTTCTGGAGATTGTATTTAAAACATCAGAACAATGGTGTTAATCTGTGAAGATTATCTGATGAACTAAAATTGGAAGGATCAGGAACTTTTCTGCAATAATCCAAAAGACAATAAAAAACCTATAGGGAATGTAGCTGTGGATATTCACAGTCTCCTCCCACTCCTGATATCTTTGGTGACCTCTGACCTTCCTGACGACAAAATTGTTGTTTCTTAAATATATTTCTTGATTTTGCCACTTTGTGATAACTGTAAAGTCTGTTCACTAAAACTACTGGAGGATATATTCAACACCCTGAGTGTCATGTAAGTTCAAAAGGGCAACAATTGGAACTTGAACAGCAGTTGTTACCACTCAAAAATGTCTCAGAACAATGTGCGGTGGCAGGCCGAGGAGAAAAGCTTGGCAATGAAAATGAATCAGTGTCGGTCTGGTGGTTGGTGGAGCCTGATCTTTAAAGAGCTAAAGGTCAAAGCTAATAAGCACTTGACTAACAGACGTGTCCGGTGACAGCAGAACAGAAAAGAGCAGACAATCTGACATTTACTCACGAAGATTAGACTGTAGGGGAAAAGAGAAAGAGATCAGAGGGAAATGACTCGGAGACCGAGAGGCGGTTCAAAGATTAACTGTGTCCACCCTGTCAGTATAACTGAAACTAATATAACTGAGGTGAACTGATGGCTGACGGTCTCAATACGTTTTTTCACGGCAGTCACTTTAAATCAAAGAGATCGCCCTGTTTTTCTGCTCAGTGTCTGTCGAGCTACCAGATCCAACCACCCGCTGAGAAAAGTGCAGGTTAATGGAGGTTAAGAGTGTGACATCACTGCTTTGAGGGCTGAATACAGGGTGAAATTATCACTGTGGCCTGACGAATCGGGGGAACAGTGAGACGGTCCCAGTGGAAATGTGGGAGTGTAAAACCAAATCAACAGGGACTCAGGTATCCATCTAAAACACCATTTTGTCCTGTTTTGTTTTGATTGTGCAGAGGTGTCAAATAAACAGCGATTTAAGTTGTTTTTTTTTTACCTTTATTTTACTGAGAGCCAATGCAGTGACAACTGACAGTTAGCCAAGCTGTCCAGTACAAACACAGTCTGACCTACTGGCCTCTGAACAGCTCCACCAGAGCAACCGGACGTAAGGGCCTTGCTCAAGAACAACTTTTACCCCTTTTCCACCACATTATGTCTGGTTCTTGAAACGGTTCCGTTCAGGATTCTGTGAACCAGTCCACGTTTCCACCAGTTTTAGCAGAGTATTTGTAATGAAGGATGCATCATTAATGGAGGGTGTTGCAGAATTCAGAACTGAAATAAACAGTAGTAGCAAGAGATGGCAGATCGCAATGATTACCTGTGAGCATTTGGATTTGGATTTGAAAATCTGCTATTTTTGGGGTTTTAGCTGGGAACCGACTTTTTGGGTTCCAAACCAGTTTATTTTTCAAAATTACATGCGCAAACTGGAAGGAAACCTGTTCCACATTTCTGGAAAAGGGTGGGGGGGCCAACTGCTGCTTTTTCACTTTTACCAATCCAGATTTCTCATACGGGTCTGGAGATTGAACCAACAACCCTCCAGTCAAAAACCCACTTCTCGAGACTAAACTCCTCTAATACTAATAGTATTGAGTTAGTTACTTACATTAGCTACATTTGTTGAAAAAAATCTCTTTAGGAACACACATAAACAGGATTGTTATTCTATCTTTAAAAATGCAAACCCTACCAAAACATATGGGCTAAATCTAAAACTAAATCTAATACAGCTCATAATGTTTACATAAATCTAGTGGATGGAAATATGCATTAATTCAGATTACTGTCCTGAAATGGGTCTAAAGTTTAGTCCATGCATACAGGATTTTCATCCTTCATTCTTATAAAAAACACTGTCAAGATCATGCCAAACCAAAAGAGGGTAACAAAACTCTGACCCTAAAGCCATGTTGGCCAATTAGAGGCTATAAAGAAAGTCATTACCGTTCCCAGTAGGCTAACAATAAGAATGCATTAAACTCAAAAACACATTCACTTTTCCTTGTCTACATGTCAACACTGGAACCAGAGTTTCTGAACTTTCTTTGCCCAGGAACGAGTTTCACAAAAGATCTGTTTTCAGTGACCTAAAACTCTACTAGCGTGTGGACAAAAGGCCAAAACTCACCGAAAAAGCTGTCTTAAAAAATATATAGGTACATTTGGACAAGGCCTTGGTGAAAACACCAGTGTGGGTGGATTATGGTTGTGCAATCTGAAATGCCTAAACAATCAGAAAATGGCTACATCTCCTCTTCTTCCTCCTCTTTCTGTCAGAAAACAACAAAACTAAGCATCGCAGACAATATGTGGTAAGAAGGGTGACAGCCTGGTCTCAGCTCATTAAAATGACACAAAAGCACAGCCCCCGACCATTTTTTATTTTTATTTTTTTTGATTTTCATACAAAAATACATTTCCAGATTTATCCATTCTAGAGGCCATGTTTGAAAGGATTCATTTTGGATGCTGAAAATGCAGGTTTAGTGCACTGAGAGTGAATGTCGTCTTCGTGTAAAGTTAATTGCGAAATAATATAAGGTTCACCAAACTCAGACTGCTTCTGACCACTTCACTGTGAGGAGCAGATGGATGGATAACTGTTGCTTCATTACTGTTTCATCATCAGTAATGCACTGATATCCCATGAGACAGTTAGAGAGACAGACAGGTTGAATTAGAGAGGGTCAAGGTAGAGGGGACAGAGAGGAAACTGAGAGGCAGACAGGAAGTAGGACAGACAGCTTAAAGCAATAGAAAGGCAGCCGGAAAGACATGTAACAGACAGACTGTTATAAGTGCTGGGGCCCAGAATGAGCACTGGTCATTTGCATGAGAATACAAAGTCTGGAGGGTAATTTCAGCAGCCTGATAACATGTCAGTCGGACAGAGAATCCAACGGGAAGCTAATGGGCTCAGTGCAGCTCTGACAGCAGCAGCAGGCCGGAGAACACTGCAGCTTCTCTGCAGATGAAGCACGAAAGATTTCCATTTTTCTAAATGTCACGCTGAAAAACAGGCACGTAGAGAAAAGTCAAAATATCTTATTTTAGGTTGATTAAATCTTATTTTTCATATCCATGATAAATCATCTTGTCAAGAAGAATTTGTATTATAGATTATAAAACCTTTTTTCAACGAAACTGTTCTTGATATCTCTTAGAAGAATATATCAAGAGAACACTATATATTCAGGTCAAGTATCAAACCAGCAATAACGTAAGATATTCTTACATAGAGATTTAAAGCAACATAATGTAATTTTTGCTGAGCAACAGCGCCTTCTGCAGCCACGAGTGGTCATTAATCCTGTTGGGCTCTGAGTCAGATCAATTAAGTGGTTTTCATGTACAGAAAACAAAGCTTATCAATCATTTGACTGGAGCTCTGACTGCGTAGCCCCACTTACTGAACTGAAACATGGGTGAATGGTGTCTATTACCCATGATCCCCAGCTTATGGAGCAGGAAGTGCTGTCATTGTAACAAACACACCAAACTCTGTTTCTAATGCTTGATATTTTCAAAGTTTCCTGGCTGGATAACAGAGACGAACGCTCGTTTTTGATGACTTCTAAGTCTTTTTAACTGATCTATAGTTCGGCATTACTCTTGAACCCACAGGACCTGACTCTAGCAGTTTAAGTCTAAGACTAGAGAAAGAGCAGGTGTTAGTGCATGGAGTATGAATGACAGATGCTTCATTCTCCCTATTACAAGTCAGTATACAATCAAAATGAAAAACCTTGTTGCTTTTAGTGTTGCTAACAAAAGTGAAATTGATCTGAAACTGAACTGTTACTTTTTAGAAGCCACAGAGAATGACTAAATATGAAGATCAATTGATTAGCGGTCCATTCCTTCACACCAACTTACAGGCTTTAATTACAGTTTAATTTCACCTTCAAATCTCACTCTTTGGGAAAATGATTACTGTGGCACAATAATTCTTTTCAGGTCTATTCCAGAATAATTGCAGCGGCGTCAATGATAACTGTCAGCGTTGCCTACCGAAGAAAGAAAATGTTTAAACATGGAGACTGCTATTAACATTTGGCAGGAAGACAGAGCTGACTAAATTAGTTCTTACCAATGTAAATGAAAACTGGGACTGCAGATGGAGTGAAACTAATGATTACAACAGAAGACAGACAGTACAGAGGGACGGGAAGATGGACAGGGATAGTTCAGATAAAGGAAGAGAAAAAGAGAAGAAAGGAAGTTGAGAGAAAGATGGAAAAGGAAAGAAAAATGGGGCATTAAGAGGACAAGACGAGGATGGGAGGCAATCGAGAAATGAAGGATAAAAAAGTGAGAGGGGGAAATCAAAATGAAGAATATGAGAGACCAATGAGGGGAGACTGAAATAGTTGAGTCATTCATCCTCCAGGTTTCTGGTAAAAGCCTATTCATCTCAAATCAATAGACTATTGCAGCTTTTTATCCACTTCTAGTGTCAGACTCCGTCAGAGCCGTCAGACCTCCACTATGATCGGCTTTGTCAGGATAAAGTCAGAATTACAATGTCACATCCTCTTGCTTCACAACAAACAGAAACTGGACAGCTGCTGGGTTTTAGAAAGTGTCTACTGGCTATGGAGATAAAAGTTTGAAAAAGGTTGTTGTTTCTCTCAAGTGCGACCTTAAATTTTTTTACAACCTTACTTTTAGGCAGCAGTCTTCAATTCTTGTAGCGTCCATGGACCTTTAGGGCTTTATGGATGGCAATGCCATGATATCTGTCCACCACTTTGATCCAGACTGAAATATCTTAAAAACTATTTGATGGTTTTCTATGTAGTTTTGTGCAAGCATTCATTGTCTCAAGGGGATGAACCCAAATGACTTACGCGATCGTCTGGCTTTTCCTCTCAAGTGAATGGCAGGTCAAAGTTTTTACTTATCCACTGAAATATCTCAACATCTATGAGCCAAATTGGAACCCTAACTTTGCAGAGATAAGAATAATAACTTCAATGATCTCTTGACTTCTCTTCTTGTGCCAAAAACTGTTGCCAACAAAACTTTTTTCTGAACTTCATGCCTCCCCTCAGGAGGAACTGTGATAACTTTGGTGTTTGGTTTTCATCATCATCCAAAATATTGAAACCATGTTTGGGAGCTAGTTGACGTACACAACATTTAACTCAATTTTCCAGCTACAGATGTGTATCAGTATGTTTTATATCATGAATTATGGTGTTATGATATACTGGTACATCCATATGGAGTAAATTATATATTATTGTACACAGTACCCAGATGATTCTCACTACATATCAATGACAACAAGGTTTTAACATGTGTAAAGTCATATATTCCTGCTGCAAGACTGATTAAATCTCTTGTTAAGGTGCTGTGTAGGGGGTTATTCCCAGACTGATAATCTCTGTTCACTTAGCGGGTAAACGAATTGAAAGCGAAGCTGCTCCTCAGAGAACAACCGGAGGAGGCAGAGTGTTAGCAGCAGCAGCAGCAGCAGGAGATGGAAATGAGATGGAGATGTTCATTTATTCATTGATTTCCTCGGCAAAGCAGCTGGGATCATTCCCTGGGATCCTGCACCACGAATGATGCAAAGGAGGAAATGTGACACACACATACTCACAGCTTTACTAATCTAGAGACTACACACTAGAGGTAGATTAGGAAAATACATTAATATTGCAGCAGTTTTGCAGTGACTGTTAAACCACTTTATGTGCTGATGAAGCAAAACCCAGCGAAACTATCATGCAGTTATATACTGAAAATTTGTTGTCTATTACATTTCAGTAATTTTCCGATAAAGTAATCAACTGTAAAATGTTTTATCTACTATTAATCTTTTAACATAAACCCCTGTGGATACATCAAAGTCTAGTTTATCAGTGCATATATTACATGTTCATATAAATGCCTTGTCTCCATCTACAGTACCATAGTTAGTATTTTCTAACATTTCAACGAAGTCCATTTAAACGAACCTTATGGACCATGCATGATTGACTGCTGACATGTTTTGTTATGTGTATATGTGCAAAGAGCCTGGCAGCAGAGGCTGAATTACCAGGTAATTGTTGAAGATATGGATTTAGACCATAGTAAAATAAAACCTGTACCTGTTCAATCAAAATCTAGAATGAGCAAAATCCATCCAATCAGGAGAGACTGTGAAATGCAGGAGATGGCTGGATAGTTGTTTTGGTTTTTTGGAAGGCCAAGAAATGTCAGCAGCCTTGCAGCAGGGTGGCTTTAGACAAGCAAATGTCGGAAAAGGGCAATGATGAAATTTAGCTTTAAATTTCTCCACTACCTGACCTACAAAATCACTGCAACCTCTGACCCCTTGTCTTAGAACTGCCAGCATGTAATGTTGGTAGTCTTGGAGGTGATTCTGATTATTCTACTATTCTTTATACTTTGGAGTCTAATTTTGCCACTAAAAGTTTTCCTAAACTAGTAAGTATGCATCCTCAAAATTATAGTATATATTATTACAGATGTGTGCTATTGCCACAGAAAAGTCAGATCACCAAACAAAGAGAGAAGACTGGCAGCATTTAGCAGCAAAAAGACTTAAAGTCTCAACCATCAAACTGAGGACTGTAATGTTCTGCAGGCTCGACTGCCTTTAGTTTCCCAGGTGGTGAAAATCATTCAGATCCAGATTAAACCTGTCTCACCCTCCCAGCTGATTCTTAGCTTTGATGTCAGGATAAAGCAGCGAAGCCTGTTCCCTGCAGAAAAAGCTCCACAACAAACTATGATCTTCATTTTGTCAAAGCCTCACATCAGCATCCAGCACAAGACTCCCCGCTGGCTTTTCACGCCGGACGAACAAACACTATTTACATTCATCCTTCTGGCGTAAACCCTCAATACAAACAGCACCTATAGAGAATAAAGACGGGACAAAGCAACTCTGGCTTGTTCTTTCTTTTCGATCTAGTCTTGTCTTAGAAATTATTCTAATCCTCTTGCCTCCCTCTAAACTACTCACCTGTGAGTTACCTGTAAATCTTTGTGAATCCCGTAAAAACTTTCCGGTTTGTTGTTTTGTATTCTGAGCTTAAACAAAGTCTCTTCTTCCCAGAGATGCACTGCCACAAAGCAGAAAAAGAGGAGAGATTTGGCTCTGCTTCCTCTCTGTTGTCTCTATTGGACCCCGGTAAACCTTACATTTCACTGGACTTAAGAAACAGCTCACATCTCCTCTTAGAAAAACAAGCAGTGTAAACATTATTCCAGGCCCTAATACACTGATGGTGTCAGCCAAAGTATGTACCCAGTCCGATTAAACGCAACATTACCCAGTTTTACTGAGTCAGGTTCGGCAATGAGAAAGTTTTCCTCACCTTCTCTCCTGTTGAGTTTGGCGAAGCCTGGTGCGTGGCTGCTGGACAGCTGGGAGGAGCTTCTGAAGGACGATGGTGGCAGACTGGACACCAGTGCACTGTCACACACCTCTGCCAACCAATCACAAAGCAGAAAAAAATCACATTTAGTTACAGTATGCCTTAAGAAACACTGCATGTGCTTTATCTAAAAATGGTCATCTGAAAATTAAGTACTTTGTCACATCTGTTGTCACAGCTCTGTGGCTTTGACCTTTTCTTTATCAATCTGTAAAGGACCGGTGTGTAGGATTTAGTGACACCTAGTGGTGAGAAGGCAGATTGCAACCAATTAAATTAAAAGCCAAATGGCCAAATTTCACGTTTGAGAACACAGACTTTTGTACCCAGAGATAACCTCCCAGCAACATCCATTCAGAGTCAAAGAAACTAATTTAAGAGAGTGTAAATAGTTAGAAGTACCACAACACTTGCTCTGAGTGATGCAGCACTTAAAGGGTCAGAAAAACAGAACACCAGAGGTTATTGGGCAGGCACATCACATTTTCTTAGCCTCAGTATACACCTTTGAGTAGCTGAGAGAAGAGTAGTGCTTTTTTTTTTTTTACCATTGAGCTGAGTTTAAATGTCAGCTAAGTTAAAACAGGCCTTTGACTTTATGTTCCAGTCTCTCAGTGAGCGCTAAGAACTTCAACAGCAGGTTGAGTCTCATCTCTTAACATAAGCGAAAAATCATAAATCATAAAAGCAGTTGAATAGAAGTGTCCAAAGTCTTCTCCAGTGATAAAAACCCACAGCTGAGCGGATCAGAGAGCAGAGATCAAACGTAAAAAAACACACAGAGGATATCACAATATCAGACGCAGCAGGAGATGGATTATTCCCCGTCTTTTACCCTGAGTGAAAAACTGTTGAATTGTTAAAAAACAGCAGGACGGGAGCTCACTGATGCTGTGAGATGAAAGTCTGGTATCTCCAAATTATCCAAGCTTTTCAGGACCGGAGGTTCGGAGTTTATTCAGTCAGATTTTTACAGTTTCACGAGAGCAAAAGCTGCAGTTTTCTAAACCCTTTAAATGATGTTAATAACAAAAACCTGTTTTTGAGCCTCTGGCTATTACAGCTGAGTCTAGTCATTGAGAAGAAGGCTTAATGTTCCCCAGGTGGAAACAAGTTTCTCAGCTGTAATGGCTCCATATTAGATGAACAAACAGTGTAATAATGTCCAGTTGGATGAATGAAAGGTGTAATTCTGCCTAGATGGATAAATGAGTGTTGTAATCATGTCATGTTGTGGAGATGAATGGCGTCCTAACTGGCTCATTACAGGCTGGATACTGATGGAGAGGAAACCTTCACATGTTCACACACTTTAAAGGTTTATGGATGATTGACTGCAATAAAAACATCATACATTATACATACTGCAATAATTAGCAGTAATTGAGCTTGTTTTAATTGGTTTCTCCGCCATATTCTCCAAGGAAGTCATAAACATGCACATATGGCGTAAATTATTGCAAGAATTTGACTCTTTACTCTTGCTGCAGCTATTTCATTTGTTTGTTAAATTTCCACGACACTGGGAAAATACACTAAACAGTAAAAAGTCACACAAGAGATATAAATGTTTGTTTTATGAGATGTACTGTGGTCTGCACAGTGTAATTGTATCTCACGCAGAAATACACACACACACACACACAGATTCATGAACATCAGCTCGATAAATATTCATAGTTTTCCTCCCGAGCTCCAAACTGCAGCTAAAGCCAAACTAACGCTGCCTCCGTCTAAAGCCTCTCTGTTAATGGATGTTGTTCTCCACCACTGAGACAAGAGCCAATTACTATGATTCACGCTGCAGTCCGATCCCAGCCCACAACTCTGACAACAAGGCTTTAGCTTTCGATTGCTCTGTCAACATTAGTGTACTTCATCTCAACAGCACAAGGTCTTCATCAGCTTCTCGATATCCACCACGCTCTGATGATCTCACTTTTTAAAAGGACACTCGATTTACACGGGCACATTTTAACCTTGGTTTTTTTTAACAAGCTGATTAGACAGATTCAGCATTGTTATTTATCCTTTGTTGAAGTAAATGGCCATGAAATTCAAAGTACAGCATTTTTCATTTTAATCATTAATATGGCTTCACTATTTGAACTGTGATATCTTGGTATAATTATAGTGTTCAAAGTATTGTAAAAATCTCTCCCGGTTTTCCAAATTCACACCTCAGATAAGCCTTTTTTGGACTTGCAAAGTTAACAGCAATATGTGAGTGACGAAAAAAGCTGTGATGGCAAATTACCTGAGATGAACCTCTGAATTATGACACCTGTGGTAACTCGTGGTTATAGTAACTGTGTTTTAAAGCAACATTATGCAACTATTTTACCTTAAAATAGCAGCTTTACAGCACTAGGTTACACACAGAAGGAGCGAGCTAGGAAATTATTTATTTCATTTATCAACACCTTTGTGCAACAGGTGTCAATGCTAACATTAGCTCTGTAGTGACAGCAAAAACTTACATATAGCACCTTTAATTCAAGTTTAAGGATTATAACTTTAAGTAATCTTTGTCTCAGCATCACTGTAGCTCTTTGATTATAAAATTAAAAGGTGTTAACTGAGTCTGAGCTCAGTTTAGGACATTACACTTTATAGTCAAACTTTAACAATTCTTTTATTAGTGAGAGAGTGATTTTCAGCTTCACACATATTTAATTCCACAGTTTTAAATGCTGTCCAGCTACTCGACAATCATCAGCAGGCCTCCAGATCCTTGGTCCTCTGCTGCTCCTCCTGATAATATTTATCCCTGCAGGCTTTGGCCTGACAGACACTTGTTCCTGTGGATGGTGGGGGAGCCCTCAGCGTGAAAAGCAGGTGAATTACAGTAGTCTGAAGAGGTGAAATGAGAGGGACGGCTCTCCAACGCTGAGCGCTGTAATCCCAGAGGAGATAATGAGTGGTGAGAGCACAACCTTGCTGAGGTAACACTCGACACACAGAGAGAGGGAGAGAGGGAGAGGGATGGTGGTGGAGTTTAAAAACACTGGGCCACTTTTCCTCAGAGGAGGTCTGGCATTTAAGAGTGGACGTCCCTGACAGCGTGACCAGTGGAGCACAAACACAGACAGCTCAGAGGAAAATGGAGCTAAATGTTGAATACCTGCTGGACTCTGCAGCCGCTGAACCTCAACACTGACCCTGGTTGTGTTGGACAGAGAGCTTTCCTGAATATTAAACTACTGCACCCTCCTCTCCCCGGCACAAACTGCTCGTAAACAAACGCACCTCCTTTCATTTCCTGTCAGCTTCAACATCGGATTGAGAGTGAATTTACAATTACATTTTAGGCATCCAGGTCAACAGATGCAATTCCGAAACAAACAGGAGCACTTCTGAGCAAGTTGAGGAGCAACATTCATGAAAAGCAGATGTCACTCTGGGAGGAGATGAGTGGATATATGATTTTTCACACTATAATAGAATATAAGGATATGACTCTGCTGTCTTATTTCTACTGTGGCATGGAGTAACAGCATTAACAGGTGTAATATTGGCTCACAAAAAAGTTTCTGCCTCAGGTGAAACAATAAAAGATGGGAAATTGCACAAACCTCAACCAGCAAGAGAAGGAAACCATTATGCTGACATATGAGTGATGGAAAATATCTTTTCATTTCAATCAAATATCCTGGTGGACACCCATCACTCAGCCTCTGGCCAATCCATCCATCCATACTGAGTCAAATTTATCATTCTGCCAAAGTGACGAATGGTGAGTTTGACAGCATTAAAAAGCCTCAAACTGCTGGAGGGACGAGGCCTTCACACTGTCAAATATATTTAATCACCACTGACATGGCAGACTAATACCAGAGACAGGGAGGGAGGCCACAGCTCATTCACCTGCATTGTCCACTTCTTTATTGTTTCGCTGAATAACAAAGTGGCACACTGGAGACCCTGAATACCACTGAGCTCCATCCATCACCACAACAAACAGCAGCGAACAGGAGATCCTGCACTTCAGAGCTCTGTAAGCCCCCCAAAAACCCAGAGTTCAGTGCTTCTCAGTATGAGCCGAGCCGAGCCAGCTTATTTACCCATTCAGAGAGCGTAGCAGTAAGCAGGATAATGAGGCTCCGGCGATGTGGTTTGTTTTTGCTCCAGAGCACTAACAATCATCCTCAAGCAGAAAACGTCAATGTTCATTTTCCTAATCTGCAGCAACTTCCACCTCCAGTTTGACCCAAAGGGGTTCAACCCTGCTCTTCCCTGGTTACACACAAACAAAGAACGCATTAAAAATAGAACATTGTGAGATTCTTGGAGTTTAGTTTTTCTTTAACTCAAAAGCACAGTTGTCGTAGAGAAAAGACGGTAAACTGAAAAGTTGCATTCTGAGTCACCAAGTCATGATTGGCACAAGTTTTTCAGGAGATGTCCCCAAAAAGAACAAAAAAAAAAAACAAAACTCATTCATCATCAAATCCCATACCTCCACCAAGTTTTGTCAATGTTTTATGATTCTAATATACATCCATTAGCCACAACGTTAAAACTGCAATCATTTACAAACAATACAATGTTCTGCTGGGAAACTTGGGTCCTTCATTCATCTGGATGTTACTTTGACATCTTAACATTGTTGTAGACCAAGCATACACCCCTGATAGCAACAACACTCCCCAATGACAGGGGCCTCTTCCAGCAGGACAACAAACCCACGACACAACCAAGCCTGCTCAGAAATGTCTTGAGGAACATGACAAAGAGCCAAAGGTGTTGACCTGGCCTCCAAACTCCCCAGATCCCAATCTGATCCAGACTCTGTGGGATGATCTAGAACAAGTCAGATCCATGGAGGCTCCCACCCCACAACCCACAGGACCCAAAGGATCCACTGCCAATGGACACCACAGGACAGCCTCAGAGGTCTCATGTCCATGCCCCAACAGGTCAGAGCTGTTTTGGCAGCACAAGGGGAACCTACACTATTAGACAGGTCCCACAGATGCTGGATTAGATTGGGAACATGGGAGTTCAGAGGCCAGGTCAACACCTTGGGATCTTTGTCGTGTTCCTTGAGACATTGATGCGCAGTCTTTGTCTTGCTGAAGGAGGGCCCTGCCACTGGGGAGTACTGTTGCTATGGGAGGTGTGTGTTTGGTCTACAATAATGTTTAGGTGTCAAAGTAACATCCAGATGAATGTCAGGACCCAAGGTTTCCCAACAGAACATTGTATTGTAACAAGATGAAGTCACATCATCACTTCATCTGTCAGTGGTTTTAATGTTGTAGCTGATCGGTGTTTAACACTAATTATATTTTCTTTTAATGCTTAATTTGCCTATTTGTTTAGATATGTTTTCTGTAAAGTATTTTTGGATGTGCATACAACAAAATCCTACCTGTGTCCTACTTCCATAGGCAACATAGGTGCATTAGAGGAATGAGAAAGGTGATCATGTGGTTTGAATGGAGGCAGACTGCATGGATGGAGAGAGCTCGTCTCTTTATGTGCCACAGTGGACAAAGAAGCATCCTCTTGCAGGTAGCAAATGATGGTGAAATGCCTTTACATTAAATTCAAATGGAAAAAGCACATTATTACCCATCTTACATAAAAACAGACAAATTTCAAGACTGAATTGAAAGCAAAAAAAGGTCACAAAAAGGGTCCGGATATGAAACTTCACTGCAACCAGCTATGTATTTTGTGTTTTGAACAAGAACAACCTCAGCTGTAGAACTTCAATTCTTCAAGCCCGACTTCCTCCTCTTCTCTGACAGCCCTGCGCTCAACAGACACTGTTTGACAGCTACCAAACTAAAAAGCTCAGCACCTTACACTCACAGCTGCTAACAACAACAACAATATTTGTTCCTCTTCTTGTGTTCCTTCATCTGGCTGTCAAACACACACCTGCATAATTTTCTTTTTTCCGTCTGGCCTTCAACCATTAGCCAGCTAGAAAACACCAGATAATAAGCTCATTATGTACAGCACAATCTGTACATGCGAGAACACAGCCCACACACGAATCCACAGAAACGGCATCCTGGTGCATACAGTAACACTAAGGTAATGCCGTCTTTAAGAGGAGAGAACAATCCTCCTCATTGAGACTCATCACACTGAGTGGTGATGTGGGTGGCTGAGTGGGAGACAGACATCAACCAAATGGAGTGATCACAACAGTGACGAGCCACATCACGGCAGCATTTAAAATCTCTTCATCTTTAAACTGCCAGGTTTAACTCACATAAACACAGAGACAGACAGAAAGCTTCTGACAAACAAGACGGGGCTCAGTTCAAACAACCAAAACATTCACTGTGAATTTAAATGCCAGAATTATGCAGATTTAGGGGGAATGCTGCAGGCTACATCAGTCGTACTAATGGCTTCAGGAGGAGGAAATATGTATAATAAAATATCTACTAATTCACCAGCCGCGCTAAGTAAATAATTTGAATATATTTGCCTGTAAATGTCTCTTAATAGAGAGCAGCAGACCAACAAGTCTCCATGGAAAAAAATTGTTTGGCACAAAATATAATTTTCTTCTGTCATTCACGTAAAATACAAGGCACAAGGATATTCACATCATCCAAACACTTCAGCAAATCTAATTTATTTCATAAATGAAACACTGAATTGGACACTGGGGATTCATAAAACTGAAAACGCTGCATTGCACCAGGAGAAGAGATTATACTACAAACTGTTTTTATGTAAATGAGAACAAGCTGATCAGCATACTGTATCCTCTGTCTTTATATAGGGATCCACTGCTCAAATTAATTCTAAGTGCAGTCGAGTAATATATCAATACAATACCTACATGTATGTGGTGGGGTAAGACTAGACATTGTCTAGGATTTGGATCAACACATAACCATACAGCACCAGTGGTTTTAAGGTGTTTTCACACCCACCCAAGACACTCATGCAAAGATGAACCTTACGACAATGTGTGCAGCGGAGTACATCTGTAGTTAGGCTGAAACTTTTAACCACAGAGGCTAATGAAACACTAAGTTACTCTCCAAGTAGGGCTGGGCGATAAAATGATAAAAAAAAAGGTTGATACAACATTGACAGAACTCATTCCATCCACTCAAACAACACAAAAAGCCAATGATAATGAGAAAAGTACGGCGCCGAACCAATCATGTGGCTGGATTAGAGTTATAGCCACATGATGTGGCTGTAACTGATGAGGTTGACGCTCAAAGCACAGAGTGAAGGAACAGCAGCTGGCAGCAGCACACCTGTTAATGTTTGGGCTACAGCAGCAGAAAATGTTAACGAAAACTCGAGCGACAGCATTACTGAAGAAGTCAACACCCCAACAGACACAGTATGAGGCTCAAAAGACAATGAGATTGTTGAAAAGAAGGGTCTGAGGTATTTTGGCGATTTTAAGTCCAGAAAGAAGCAGAGAGGCGTGCACCGCAAACTGTCGAAAGCATGTTCCCACAAAGACAGGTAATATTACTAATAGTTTTTACTATCTGAAGCAGTGCCATCCTTTAGAGCACACACAATACAAGACTTTACAACCCCAGACCCAAGCAAATGCTGGTGGTCTCCCTCTAACAACCAATGTGATACCTGCACAACAACAACAGACCACAGTGTCCACTTTCTCCAGCACCATGCCTTAGAAGAATTGACTCTTTGATATCTTCACCTCTCACTTAGGAGTAAAAGGGACCTTTAAGCTTGACAGAAATGGTGATTTGATTTATATCCATATATATATCTATATGGACTGATGCGAAAATAAATTTCGCAAGCCCCATCAGGTACTGCCTCAAAAACATTACAATATGTGATCTTATAAATACTGTTCAGCTCCATCTCTGTGTGTTGCTAAGTGCTGCCAGAGCAACAGCAGGAAGACTGAAAGTGAGCAGAATATTTGGTTTGGCTTTCCTTTTTGTTTGAGTTGGTTTAAAGGCAAGACATTAACCCTCATATAGTCACAGGGGAATTCTGTCTTGTGAATATACTTTACCTCGTCTATTTAAAGGCTTTTCAGATGCCTCAATCATCAATAAACCAAACAGCTGTCTGCTTGATGGTCCACTAGAGAGCTGGCTGGGCAGGAAGAAGAGATCTATCTGGGAAATACTGTTAAGGTGGAGGGGGGTAAACATGTGTCCAGCTGCAGCCTCTGGAACAGCCAAGCTATGAAGATCGCGCCAACAGCCCCTTTACACCAGAGACCATCTCTCTGTGCTGGCACTGCAATAACACACAATTTATATCAGCTCCAAAGGAGAGAAATTGGATGTCATGACCAAAGGCCTTTCTCTCTATAAACAGGAGTCGTAGTCACAGCATCTACTTAGTTTTATCACTTACAGCCATCCTCCTCAGAGACATTAGAAGATAAGTGCTCTTTAAAAAACTTCTGCAGCTAATTTGATGTTCTCCATCGCCCCTGCCTCTCACACACCAGCTTCTGAGGCTGGAAACACAAAAGGATACTTTTCTTGAGCTAACTAAGAGGAGAGTTTTGTCTTTTTCAAAAGTTGTCAAGACGAGGCTGAAACTACTAAACTACTGAACCTTCATAGGCAGTGTAATTGGGGGGAAGCTGGGTGAAAATCTGAACAGACCCCAATTAGTGGTCACTGTCAGAAATGTGAACATCTCCTGTCAGCAGCTTCTGGTCAGCATCCTCTCTGACCAGTTAATCCAAGAACTTTTACAATTTGAAACCCTTGAATTGACAAGGCTAGCACACATAAAACTGATAACCCATCTTCTTCTACACTAAAGAGACACTCACACTTCCTCCTCAGTTCATTTTTCCCATAGACAGAGTTAAGTGACTCTCAGTTGCAACACTTTTACGCCTTGGATTGGCATGAAACTCTTCAAGTTGAATCATCAGTACAAAAGGTTGAAAATATCTGCAAGAGGTACCACCCTGTAGACATAAAAACTTTAAGATAGAGGTTAACTACAACTCCTACGATGCACTGCGGCAAGAAACATCCAATCGCAGAGCTCACAATTCTGTTACGAGTGCTGCTAAAGGGCAGGTGAAAGCTAAAGATAAATGTGTTAGGAAAGAGGATCTGCAGCTTGAGTCGTGGTGCAGTTTTGGACAAATTCAACGACTAGGACATCATGTTTTGTTGGCAAATCTGACAACAAAACGTTCTAGATTCAGTACAGCTCTGACAGACAGGAACCAAAGTGGAAATAATTTGAACTAGTGGTCATATAAGACTGTATAATGAACAGAGTGTGGAAAAAGAGGGAAATAGAGAATTCTGCAGTACCACAGCATGGACTTCCTCTATGTTGCAAAATGAAAGGCTGCAAATCAGTCAGTTCTGTCGCCTACAGTGGCAGAGGAGACATCCAACTCGCACTATGAGGGCAGAGGGGTGAGCAGATGAAGAGAAAAGCCTTTTTTGTCTTCCAACCCCATCCAGGGGGCATCTGCTTCTAACAGACAGTTAAGGACAAAGACCTTTACCGAATGGCTGCTGCGGAGTCTCATTTCAAAAGTCAAAGTCTGTCACCACCAGAATAATGGGCTTAGAGATGTCCTGAACTTTTGTCTGGACTATACAGACAACACTTCTACAATTCCATGACAGCTTTCTCAAAAACTAGATTTCTATTAAATTTGCTGAGAATGTTCAAGGTCCCCAGAGGATGAGTTACAATGATTCTGACAACCCTCTGAGGTCCAACATTTCTACTTGCACAAGGGATATATTATACAGTATACAGATGCAGCCTGATTTGTTTTTTTATTTTACTTTCAGTACAATTGTCTTTTTATTAATGGTTTTATTTCTGTTATATTACTGAAATTGGTCTCAATTCATCTCAAAATATAATGATTTTATAATCTGTTGATTATCAGTCTTTATTTGTTGCCTTGTGTGAAGATCTTTGTAAATTGGGTTTTGAGAAGTGCTCTAGTAAAGATTATTATCCCCTATTATTTTTGATAATCCATGAGATCTGATTTTCAGCATCATTTTAAGAAATCTGCTGGGGATGTGGATAAAACCTCATTGTATTGGTGACTCAGTAAAGCTTTTCTCCAGCGCCACCATCATGCCAAAGTTGTAACTTCTGACACAAGCTATGTGACTGACAGTTTGACATGAACTTTGCTGAACTCCTTCATGCTCCCAACATATATCACTCATGTTTACCTTTTATGATTATGTTAATGTATGTTATGTGTCATTCTTTGGAATTATTGTGTTTGCTACAAAGGAAAGAAAAGACTTCTCCCTGCAAGGAAAATCTGTCTCGTCTAAGGCTAATCTCTACTGTAATAGAGAATGAAAGAGCATGGTGACCTTGGTAACTAATGCAGTTACAGTTGGTAAGTTTAATGTCCCCAATATAATATGAAATTATGACAGTCATAAGCTGCTGCAAATAGAGTTGTAAGTGTAAAATCCATTTATTGTTTCAGTCTCCTGTCTCAGTTTGATGGAGTATCATGACCTCTGCAGATGAGAGCTGATATTTGAAGTGACAACAAGTCATCTTTGATAACGACAGCTCCACATGATAAATGGCTTCATTTTTTGGGAGGCAGACTTCCTCTGGGGACGGCCTTGAACAAATACAGCAGGTCCTAATATCAAATGGATGGACTGCAGTACTCTGTGAGCCCCTCACTTAACTACCTGTTCCTGGGTTAATAAATCCAGATTCATGACTGGTGGCTCCACATTGGTTCTGTAACCTTGACTTCATCAGATCCCATTCATAGCTCCACTTTGCCTGCACACATTTCCATAAATGACACTAAAGAAGAAATATGAAGGGGATTTATCCTCGGATACTTTCCTTTTTCCTCATCCCAGCTCACGCTGATGCTGCCCCCTCATGAATCATAAAGGACTGTAAGGTTTGCACATATTCACACCAAATGGCAATGGCTTTGTTCTCCTCAGTGCAAACAACAAGCTCACTAAAAAGCAATAAATTCCCATGAGACAGGCCTTTGCCACACTTGAAATTCATTGCTAAATTTGCACCATCCTCAGCATTTTCTTTACCAGATTAATCCTGGAGGAGATGGGGGATACTTCACGAGCGCTGATATTTAATCAAGCACCCCTAATATTCCCCCTCGGAGCTCCCACAGCTTAAATAACAAACTTTTTTCTAGAGGCGCCCACTAGCCTTCATTGGTTGAGTAAATAACACCCCTGAATTTACCATTCAGCCTCCAGCTTCTCAATAATTTACTGTAACTCATATTAAATCCCTCTACAGCCTGCAGCAGCTGAATAATCAAACTGTTCCTCTAACGCAGAGCATGCGAATAACCAAACCCTGCAGATCTTACTGCCTAATTAGCTGAGACACTGGTCTAAAAGTTCAAGGCAAAGAAAATACTATTACCTGTCCATCATGTCAGCCCTTGCAAAGTTAACCACAGAGCAACCGGGCAGAAGAATTTCACCTCCACTTATTCAGTAGTCTTGGTCACCTGACACTGGCAAAAAACTGTCTTTTGGCTTGACCACAACAGCGGAGCAAACCCTAGAAATATGAATGTCTGTGACCGAGTGTTAAGAGTTGGCCGGGTGATGAAGTTACACCACTCACTGGATGGCCATGATAAAGTTATACCATTAGTTGGACAGCCGTGAAGAAGTTACACCACTGGTCGGACGGGCATGATGAAGTTACACCATTGGTCCGATGGAAGTTACACCATTGGTTGGATGGCTGTGATGAAGTTATACCACTGGTCGGAAAGCGACGGGTGAAGATACACCACTGGTCGGACGGCCGTAGTGATACTACACCACTAGTTTGCCGGCTGTTGGACTTTTTTCATTGGCCGTCGCTGTCTTAAGTATTTGGCGCAACCAGTTTCTATTATGTCATCAAGGAGTGCAACCAGAGTGTAACTCATTTGTTTCTCTGATGTCTTGCCTGCCAAGAACTGCATGTCTATCAAAGGAACACGCACAACTAGAGAAGAAACAACTGGTGTTGTGGTGAGTTAACACCGGCTGACGACACTGTCAGCAGCTCGGCAGAAGAAACTCTCCACAGTGTTGTAGGATTTCATGATTTCGCAAACCCATACGTGGTCCAGCCATATACTAGGTTTTACCAAGTCTTATTAAATGTGACTTTCAGGCCGGACTCTACTTCTCTCTGCAAGGCAGAAAATAAACTGACAACAAAGTTTTAATTTCATTAGCAGGACTGAGAACAGGGTGACTCAGAGGAACCAGTGAGTCACTATCATTTAAATACCCAGGGACGAGGGTAAAAATGCAAATCAGCATACACAGACACACACAGTAGGAGTGCAGTGGTATTATCTGTCATTAGGCTAGGATTAAAGTCATTTAGTGTTCTTGAGATTATCTGCCATTAGGCTATGATTATAGCACACACTCCAGTGGCTCTAAATCAGCTCGGAGGGGAGATGAAAACCTCAAGGAAAACTGATGAGACAGAGAGAGGGAGAGAGTATACTTGAAAATGAAACCTTCTAATTAATGCTGAATGATATGAGGAAAACATCTAATTGCAATTTTTCTGACCAGCATTTCAGTTTCTATTTAATTTGCAATTACTTTCTAAAACTTGAACTACAGGTCTGAATATTTATTAAAATACTTAATTGATCCAAGCATAATTACATTTGTTTCTCTCAATATAACCACTGACACTGACAAACAGGGAGCATATTGAGCAGACTACAGCCAAAATCATCTTTTTTTTCTTGTACACTCACAGAATTAAGTTTAATCAACTGCTGCACAGTTGATTAAATTTTCAGTTTTCATCATAGCTGGTGAAACCGTCACATCCTACAAGTTGTTACGACATATGATCATAATTATGTTTTGCAATTTCAAAACTGTTACAATATGAATTCTGCTCTACTTTCTTACCTCTGTGAATTGTCTAAACTAAAAAAAAACTCACACATTTATAGGAAAATATGCGCCATCCTTCACCTGAATGTGAAGTTACATATGTTTGTTTAATACTATACCCATGTCTGTAACAGTAAAACATGGTGAAAAATACATTTCCAGTCTCTCTACAGTCAATCCAGAACATCCAGTGTTTTCAGTTTGGCAATGGACTTTATAAACTACAGCTATTTTCTCTTCTTATCACGAGGACAAACCAAGGAGTTAAGATAACTGGAATCGCCATTAGAGCCCTTATAGACAAAACCGAGGTATCAGACAAAAACCAGAACGACTAGAAACTAGAAATTAAAGTTTACAAAACCAACAGAGCAATGAGGAGGGGAGTTAATTTCAGTCAGTGTTAGCTGCTCATACAGTTACACATTCTCTGCTCTTCAGGCTCTGCGCTTCAGCACATTCAATTAGAAATAAAATAACTGATACTAGATTAAAGTGCCGAGACTCAGGTTTAATTTGAGTGGGTTTACATCAGTATTGAAAGAACTGTGTGGGAGATATGGCCCATTTTTACACATAGTTCCCAAAGTTTATCGGTTCAACACAAAGTCAAACAAAATTATTATATTTAATATTTCCATAGTTTCTGATTACGTTTGAACCACTGTACTTTGGGATAAAAGGGATGGAGTTTTGGCACTTTAATGTAATGCATTCATCATTTTATTTCAAATTTTATGTGAACAGAGCCTGAAGAATAAAAAATATGCAGGCTAACTCCTACAGTGAATTTCCTGCTGACAGATACTGTACAAGCAAGAGTCAGCACCTTTGCTTTCCTGAGCGTAACCAAGGTCTACTTGGTAACCCTACAGTTTAGGAAGCTGCTCGCTAGCTCCCATTGGCAGCTGACATTACACTAACCTCTTTTACCATCCCAGGAAAGAATGTGTTAGCCACGAACTCAACATGAACATTCAAATTATTAACTAAATAAAATAACCCAGTAAAATGACAATGGAGAGGGGTGGATGACAAATCAGTGTTTCTGTTGCCTAATGCTGTTTGTTTGTGGTCAACAAGACAGCAACAAAACACTCAGTTTTCAGTTTATTAGGAACACCTAGCTAAAACTACTGCAGTCTAATACAACAGTCCTGGAATAAATCTTCCCATCATGAAGGTTATAATGTTCTGTTTTTATTAAAATTGTTTAAGAGAGTATGTATGATCATCTTGGAGGATGTGCTTGTTGGTGCTGTTAAACTGTAGGTGTTAATGTTATTGAGCCTACCCTCATTGATATAAACCGGGTGGTGCTTCATTGCTGCTGTTAAGGAGAAAGTTCATATTTCCACTGTTCAGTTTTGATTTGTCTTAAAATGACCATGCCTGATATGGGAATTTTCAGCAGAAGGATACACTACAAGTGTCGCTTATCAAATAAGGATGAAAAGCAGGGTCATTTGATTTAGGTCTGCTGCTTAGACACTGAATTACTATGAGTGAAGAAACACAAATATCACACCTCTCAAGACGTACTTCAGTGCTTTCAATTCAGCCTGATAAACAGCTTTAGCCCGACCTTGCCCCTGGCATTGGCAGAGCACTGAAACAAATGAAATGTGGAGAGAAAAGTCAGTGTGCACGATTATTAAGTGAATGATGTACTATAGGTGGGCTCTCGGGGGAGTAAACGGCTGAAGGACAACTTATTGGTTTCAGGGAGCTGCGGTTTATTTCTTTTGTTTTTGGTTATGGCTTTTAAATGGCAGACATTCCTCTGGGTCCAAAAGCTTTAACATCAAGGCGATAAGTTCTTTGGTTTTAATTTGGTTCCCTGCAGCTTCTGGTGACAATACTTTTCAATCATCTGTCCTTTCAATCCAAGCCCTCAACTGTAATCTACTTTCTTAAATGTTGTGACAAATGTCTGTCTATCATCTGAAGAGTTTAATTGGACACCACTTTTACCTTCAATGTTGAGAATTTCTCACATTTCATTCAAGTTTTCAAGTCTTTTTTTTTGTTTGTTTATTTGTTCCAACTGCAGTGACCCATTTCCCCCACAAGGAACATTAAAGTTTAATTTTGTCTCATCTCATCGCAGCTTTCTTGCCCAACAGGGAACAAACTAGTTCCTCACCTTATCGATCCATCCTGAATCCTCCTTTAAAGCCTTAAGTTTCTCTGTACATCCACTGTTTTCATTAGCACTAGAGTACCTTAAGTTCTTACATGTGTAATATTGATCTCATTATTCAGTACGCAAGCTAAATATGACAGCACGATATCATGCCTGTAGAAAAATGTGGCATTACTATGAAGATCGATGAACTGAATTAATTGTTTCCTGTGTGTTTTTCTTTCTGTTTTCCCCTGGGTACAGTTTGGTGAACTGGGAAGTCATGGAGCATTTTAGCAGTCTTCAGCACAGTACATTTTGTATTTGAAACGATGAATTTCACCAACAGACAAGCAGTCTGCAGCTAGAGTATGTCAAAAAACCAACACAACCACATTTTCAACTGTGCTTTTAAAACTTTAAAGAAGTAAAAGATCAACAAAACAGTCCAACAATGCTAAAAAATGGCTGAATGTATAGGGTATTTATAGATAGAAATTGTAAACATCAACGATTATGGAGCACAAGCACAAGCTTCTTGAAAGAGTCACCATTTTGCACAAAACGTTCAACAATGACACAGAGAGAAATTCATCATAGAGGAGGCGGGAGACCATTTTTACAAAGTATTCTCTTCAAAAGCCTTATTGTAATTCAAACAACTGGTAACAGCATGCTACAACATTTTTCTTTCGCTCTCTACAGTCTTAATTTTTCTCCACTGGAACCTCATTACTCCATCACAATCACCTTATCCTCCTACACTTACTGTATTTTGTACACCACAGAAAACAAGTTCCTGAGGAAGACAGACATCAGAGATGTCCTCCTTGAACTTCACTGGTGGATTAAATGCAACGTCATTTATGTCTTCAAACAGGAATTTAAATTGGGAAGTTGTTATTTGATCATTTATAGCCTGTACCTGATGCTAGCTGATAGCTGAGAGGCTTTACAGTGTCTAGCAGCAGGTCAGATGAGTCTCTTTTTACTCCAGGCTGCTGGTGCTATATCTTCCCATTAATGTGCTTACATGAACTTCAACCTAATGGTTTTCTGTCTGTCCAAAACATCCATGGCCAATCTAATTAATGTAAACCTGCAGTGAGGAGAGCAATGTATATAAAGTCAACACACAACCACAACAGTGGGAGTTGGAGAACTACGTGTGAGGTGTAAAAGCAATAAATACTGACAGTCTGGATTCTGTTGTTTCTAGCTTAAAGACAGGCATACTTCTACCTTTATAATTTGAATTTATACCTTTTTTGGGGTCCTGTCAGGTTTAGGCAACAAAAACACTTTGGTTAAAGGGGCTACATTTAAGTATTTTAGTTTAAAGATGCAAAACAAGAGTTTACTTTGGCATTGCTTTCTTCTTCTTTGTGAATACAGGAGTGAAGTTTGATGCTGAACTTGCAACGTTTCTTCCAGACTGTTATGTTATTGCTAACATTGGCTATGTAGTGATAGCAAAAACTTATATATAGCAACTTTAAAGCTTGGAAAATCATGGTTTGGTTACATGTTAATGAGCACGTCTGAAATCACTGTGAACTGTTTCTGTATGAAACCAGAACACGATCTTTCCCTAACCTTAACCACAGCACTGTGAGTGCTTAAACATTACTTTATAAAAAAGTAAAACAATGCTGTACTCTCTACAACCAGATATTGTAACATCATATCTAAGAGGCAGGGTTGAATTATGTCAACTGCATCATTATCGGTTTCAATTCCAAACAATCCAAAGTCAAAGTTCAAGAAAAAGTGAAAACCCTCTGCAGTTTTACAAGGCTTACAAACAAAAGACACTACTACCTTCTTAGTCCAAATTTTACTGCACAGAAAATCAATATCCACTGAAGACTACAAAGGAAACACTTAAGGCGCACTTTTCTAACACTACTTAACAACAAAAATCCCCAAACTTGATATGTTTGGAACATACCAAATTTTCAGAAGCAGCTGAATTGTCCAAAGGGGTAAAAGTAAACTCATCAAAGAATCAGGGGGATTTCTGAAGGCATCTGAAGAAAACCACCGACCAACAATATAGAGCAAAACTAATTAAATCCTGTAATTAATACAGAAATAAATTCAAAGAAGTGCAGTGCTCGGAGGAACAGTGAAATAAATCAGAACAAAACAAGTCATAAGACAATAAAACTTTCTGAGGGCACAATTAGAGACACTGCAGACCATAAACAGTAAAGAAAAAGCAGTCTCTAACACTGTCTTGGAATAATAATGTTACTGTTATTCAGGGAAGGTCTGCTAAAAACTTCTGCTGTTTTCATTTGCTCCATCTCCACAAGTCTTCGACAGCCAAGGTCTTTCATAAGAGGCTTGACTTTTCCTTTAGCTAGAAAGTGTTACCGTTTAAATCAAAGCCTCACTTTGCCCTAAGAACAGAGCTGCCAGCTCCACTGCTGTAGACTTTTAGTCTTGTTTTTACATATATGTACTTGGCAGAAGCTTGTTTTTTGGGAGGAATTTAAGGTCCAGAATCTTGGTCAAGGACACTTCAACATGTGGACAGGAGCAGCTGGAGACTGAACCACCAACACAATGATTAATGGTCAGCTGATTAATGCTTCACCTACACTAAAGCCATCCAACCACCCTATTTTAATAAAATGTTACAGCGTTTATCTTCAGCCACTTGCTTTACTCAATCTGCAGAAAAATAAAACTGAAAACAAAAAAGGCCTGAACCACTATAAATACAGCACCAACAACACAAATTTCTAATATCCTTTTAAACCTTTCAGGAATCTGTGTTTTTCCTCTGAGGAGAGAAATGTAATGAACACTTCACCTTTTGGCTTTAACAGTGACACTTAAACTAACTTGCAGCACCAATGGCTAAGCAGCAAATCACTGTTTCTGGCAGCTTAAAGGCACATTTTAATTTACATTTTAGTCATTTGGCTGCCAGTCCCTGAGCTGCTAAACACACAATGACTCTTTCATGTTGTAATATTTGAAGGCGATTAAATGCACAGTGACTTTACGGCCCTGCGGGTAGCTGTTTCACACACTGACTTCCTTGAATCTCATCAAGTCAACTCCAGTGACTCGCTCGCTCGCTGGCTGCTCTGGCTAACAAGTCATCGGAGCACCATCTGCGGTTGTTAAAATATGTATCTCTGCTTTGTTGTCATTTTGTACCACCTCCATAATGAACTGTCTCCAGGGGGGGAATGGAGATGTGAGGTTCAGTCTTAAACCTGCAGCTGAGATCCCTCCACCTCTGCAGTCTTAACTTATTATGCTGCTGTGGTTTATGGTCCGTGCATGATGAGTGTGCTGCTGGGACAGGCTGGGCGAGATAAACAGAGAAACAGACATGTACAACGAGAGAGAGACAGTTGCCAAGTAAAGGAAGAGAAAGCCAAAGGAAAAATAAGGCACAGATAGCAGAAAACACTGATTGTATCTAGAAGTGCACCGATAGAAAAAAATTATATATTGGGCCAATACTACCCTTCAATCAACTCACATTTTTAATTTAATGTTGTCCACTTCCAATATTATTTACAACTCATTTTAATTGCTCATTTTACTTACGGTATCCAAAATAAACAGGTTACTGCTTTGGAAGACTGGAGTCTGGTACAGGCCAAGTAAAGTAACATGACTAAGGCCAAAGTGTTTCATGGGTGGGATGTTGTATTTTACAAGGTTGAGCATGTTTGTAAAGCAATGACCTTTTTCTGTTATGGATTAACTTCTTATACAAAGATAGGAGGAATGACACAGTTGTATCAGTCTGGATTTTAGTGTAGACGTTTTAAGTCTAAAGTTGGAATTATACTAATGAAAAAATACACATAACAGTCTCTGTAAAGCTATGCAAAGAAGGAAGTTATGGGTAATAGAGACAGCATTAAAAACTCTTTACTTGCCAAGAGCTTCAGCTATTGTTGCATTTACCAGATAAGAGGTTAAAATACAACCTCTGACCAGTACTACATCTTCATCCTCTCTTGTTGGACTGAAGGTAGACTGGACGCTGCAGTGACTCACTATCACAAAGTGGCTTTATGTGTTGGGACAGGGCTAGCTAGTTAGCATGCTAACTGCAGTAGAAGTGATAGAAATCGAAGCAAAACAAGAGTTAATATTGGTGTTGCTTTCCACCTTTGAAGATAACTCTTGGTGAGTTAAGGAATGACATTTGATGCTGAACTCACAATATTTCTTTGAGACTGGTAAGTAAACAGCTGTTAATGCTAACATTGGCTATGTAGCGATAGCAAAAACTTACGGTTAGTTATCGCACTTAAGAACATTTTGCGACCAAACTGTGTCTTGAGCTAGGAGTATCAAAAACTGTCACGTACTGAAAGCTGACATCAAACTTCTGGTCAGATTTATCATCCTGGACAAATAATCGCTGATCAAACCATTCCTGATTAAATCGATTTGTTGTAGAGTTGCTCTGGTTTGGAAAGATTTGATAACCTTTACTTCATTTGTTCAAGGCCCTGCACACTCAAGGAACTGAGCAGATGTTTTCATTTTTATTGCCTGATTAGACCTCCTCTGAGAGATCAGTCTGATTGACCTTTGACCGGTGAAATCTTTAGGCTTTCCAATGACCAGCCAGTCAAGGGAGACAGGGTGGGACCTGACCTCTCAATCAGGAAAGACTGTTTGTTTATACTCTTGTTTTATAACTGCAAGGTGTAAGTATACGAGCAGCAGAGGAGAAATGCTGTAAACAATCCCAGCCCGATTAGTATCCTGACAGTCAAATTCTCTCTCAGGAAGAAGACGTTAAATTCTGGCAGCTATAAACTGAACAGTCTCACAGAATATTCCCAAACCCTATCAGCTGAAACCAAATACAACCACCTTCAGATGGAAACTACTGTGAAAGAAGGAAATGAGCAGCAGGAGAGACAGAAAGATGAAGAAATATGGACATGAAAAGACTAGAGAGGGGAGACTAGAAAGGCAGAAGGTGGAGGGTAAACACGAAGACTGGGGAAGAAAGAACAAGTGACACAGCGGCAGCTCTCTGATTCAAATACACCAGGAGGGCAGAGATCCAGGTAGAAGAGAAGGAAGAGAAAACCAGCATGGAGAGAGAATCAAAACAGAGGAAAAGAAAAGACAGTGAGTATGAACACAAACAGACAAACGTGTTGGGACGACAAGGGAGGAAGAACGAAGCTGATTGGAAACAGCGGGAAAAGAAATGAGCGACGAGCAGAAAGACGAGTCGAGTTGGGGAAGAGAGGACTGAGTTAGCGGCAGATTTGAGTCAGAAACAGCAGGAAAGAAGAAAAGCAACTGAAGGAGACGCACAGCAGGAGAAGAGAAAGAGATTCAGATATTCTGGTGAAGCTGTAAATTTTCTTTCACCGAGGAAGACAGGAAGAAGAAGAGTCTCCCTGCATACCTTCTCTTTATAGTGTCACTGGACAGCAGCAGATGCATGACACTTAAGATCCCACTTTTTGCTTGATTAGGCTGCACGTTACTTCAATTAGAGTGAATACTGGGAATCCTAAATAACTTCACATCAAGTTTTCCCCTGTAGTTTCCTTTGAAGAGGCTTAAAAGCTGGAAAAAACATTTCTTGTATGAGCTTGTTGCAGCTTCCACTGAGTGAAGTGTTCAAATCTGAGACTCCACCAATCTGTCAAATGGAAATCTCTTCATTTTATATATATTTCCAGCTAAATCCAGCCTTAAAATAAAGCTCTGTGGGTTTGAGGAAGGTTTGGCTGCACAGCATGAGTTTGTAGTGACTGTGTGGTTGAAGGCAGAACAGGTGGATGTCAGAAGAGATGGGAACGAGTAAGGGAAAGGTAAAAGAAGCAAATAAAAAGGCGGAGGATAAAGATTGTTGCATTGTGGAGGAGGATGGAGGACTTCTCCTGCAATATGTTTGGATTACACACACAAGCATACGTCATCGTCATTTCTCTCCACACTTTCTCTCCGTCTCTCTCATTCGATTTCCCTCCTCCTCCTCTCAAGCAGGGAAGGACAACAGCAACGCCCCGCTTCACGTTCACACACTGACACACAGCTTCAGACATGGAAACTAACCCGGTGCTGTTGGCAGAGCGTTCAATGACATTTAAACTAGAGGAGGAAGAGGGGGAAAAAGGCAGTTTTCCCTTCATCTCCACAACAACACAGAAGTTACAGAATCAAACCAGCAACATCTCAGTTCCCACCTCTACAACCTACATTCAACCTATTTCTCTCTCTGGCACACACACACACACACCTTCACACTCTGGCTGCTCTCTGGAGTGTGAGAGCACAAATGTGGCTCAGTCCCAGGGAGCTCACCATGCTGCTCTGAGCACCAAATTACCCAGAAAACAAAGCCATACCGTTTGTTTTATGCACACAGTGGATAAACTGGATTAAAATAGCTGCAATGAGACGCTTCTTTCAGGCTGGACAGGTTAAAAAAAGATGATTTGGCTTTGTGAATTAGAAATCTCTGTGCAGCAGCATCTGAAAACCTGAGAATCAATAAAACACTTGCTTAAAATACAGTAAAATAAACGAAATTAAGGCCTGGACGTTGAATAAAAGTTATCTCCCAAAAAAATACGCAAAAGCATGTTCTGCGTAAACGTTAATATTGTGAGAATAACGACGAAATTTGTTGTTAAAACTGCTCCGGTTCTCTAAAATTAGACAAATTAAATCATCATTCACATCAAACCGCTTCAACTCTCCTTTAATTTCTTATTTACAACCGAGCACTGATGCGCAACCGATACGCACTAAATCCCACAGCCTTCAGAAAAAAAATCCCTGCAGCTCACTTTGTCCAATTTAACATAACAAGTTAATGAGACAAACAACTAAATGCCGCAGCATCCCAATAACAAAATCCCGAAGTAGGTATACAGGAGGGTGAAGCCTCATTTAAAGCCTCCTCTCCGGGTCTGCGCAGCCCGGACTCGCTCCATCTCCTCCGGGAGGGAAAAGTAAAAAAAAGAGCGCACAGGCTGCTCACCTTCTCCGGTTGTCCCGTACGAGCAGGAGAGAAGCAGCGCGACCCGAGCGATAATCCCAGCGACTCTTTTAGTCCCCAGATCCATGATGAAGCGACGGGAGGCTGCAGAGAGAAACCCGGCGGCTGCTGGAGGAGAGAGACGGCCGACCTCTCCTCTCCAGCTCCAAGAGAGATCTCCTCGAACCTCGACTGAAGGAGGGAGAGGAGAGAGAGGGAGGGAGAGGTGGTTTTCCTACGCTGTCACGGCTTCAGCGCGCCTCCTCCTCTCCAGAAAGCTCTCCCTCAGTCTCTTAGTGTCCAGTAAAAGCCGTTACAAAGATCCTCTACCGAACTGGGTCCTTCTCCATCTGCCATTGCGGATGCTAAATAAAGGCAGGCTGCAAGTCACCGCTCTGTGGCCCGGTGTCACGCATGCACATGTACACAACACCAAACACACTTTATTACCAGTGCATTTTATTTCCCTGTGTGCCTACAATACAATCGGCCGAAATGCTGAAAAAATGTGTCTAAACCTACTTTTTGGCGCGAGTGTTAAACTTATAATGAACAGTAGAGGGCTACATATATAACCTATACTTCATCCAAAGCCCTAATTCACCCATTCATACACAAATGGAGGCACACTACTATGTACTGTGTTGGTGATGACCCCCTCTACCGCCTGAGCCACAGCTTTAAAACAACAACAAAAACACATCCTCATCTTGCTAAATTGTCTAAATTTCCTTAAAACAAAAAATGAGAAGTTGTGTTTTTTAGTAAAGCAGGTTGCTTGGTATCCTCACTTTGACTACAGGACCCCATGAGGTCACCTCCCCCTGCCAAACTAAGCTAAACTTCTGACTGTAGCTTCACGTTTAGGTCATATTCAGATTACAGCAGAAGAATAACGGTCTTGAATGATCCACAAGTAGACTTAAAAGTCCGTCTCTCAGTTCAAGCAGTGGTCAACAACAACTGGAGACATCCACAGAGGTCAGCGCTGCTCGGGGTCAAGGTTCAACATACTTTCTGTGCACCACGCAAAGCCAACATAACGCTCCATATTCACACTGCTAACTAACAGTTATTTTCGTCTGATTAATCTGTTCTTGTTTTTCTATTTTCTTGATAAATCAATAAACCATTTCTGAGTAAAATGTCAAAGACATTTGAGGTCTTTACATGTTTTGTCCCACCAACAGACTGAAACCCAAATATTCAGTTGAACCAGAAAAACCATTAAATCCTCACATCTGAGAAGCTGGAACCAGCAAATATTGTCATTTTTGCTCAAAAATTAAGTAATACAATTAACCAGTTATCAATAGCTGCCGCCTGATTTTCTATTGAAAGTGTCAAACTCCTGTATGATTTTTTTCTTGATCCTTGTCCTCTTGCTGTTGAACCTAGAACCTGGTTCTGGATTTAGAATTGTTGAGGGTTGCCTCCTCTTTGAATGTAAACAAGACTGATGCGCTTTCTGGGCAAAATGGCTGCTGCTGTCAGGTTTTTCCCCTCTATCCACGACAATACAACCGACAACAATGAAATCTGGGCTCCGTTTGACCCCAAACTAAACCAGCCCAACACTCTGAAGAACACATCTGCTGCAGATTCGTCTAAAAAGGACTTCGGTGATGGTGATGATCAAAACAGCTCAACTTCTCAGATGGAAGCTGAAGCTCCAGCAGCCTGGATGACGTCAGGCTGCCTGAGGGTGCCTGATTACCAACCTCTGGACGCCTTCAGTGCCACGGCACCAGAAGATCCCGGTCCAGCTCCGTGGAGCGAGGAGGAGGAGATCTGCGAACTCTTGATCAGGATGAAAGAATTAGAGCTACTCAGGATGATGGGAGAGCCCCCTGGCATTCTGCAATGTAAGGAGATGATAGTAATCACCTGTGCTGCTGTTATACAATTTAATAGACCACTTTAGAGGGAAGGAAATCAATAGTGGTTTTGCAATTCTTAATGTGGATCATCATCAGAATAGCTATCATTCAGTAACAATCAATGGAGAATTAAAGTCTCCTCAGCTCATCTGATTCAGCTTCTAAGGAAAAATTAAATGCAGAGGATAAGAGATATTGAAGAAAATAAGTGATGTTATTTGTGAACAATATGTTTTTTGTACTATGTTTTAATACTCATTCTGTCTGTCTGAAGGTCTCTGGCTCTATTTCAGATACATTTGTGAGGAATATCAAATACTGTAGGATGAAGCAGACAAGAAGAAAGCAGAAATGAAGAACAGTCCTGAAGACAAGAATATGTTATACTGCATTAAAGGACCTTTAATAGACTTAATTACTTCTTTTTTGTGTGTATCACAATCTAATAAACCACTATCCAACTGACTGTAAATGTTTTATTTTACTTCTTACAGTGTGGGATCCTGAAAAAACAACCACAACAGAGTTTCTTCCAATTGAGATCTGGAGCTGAAGATAATATTGGTTTGGAAATCCACGTTCTTGATTAATAACTCGCAATGACTACTAAACTGACAGCATGGTTTAGGAGAAATTCTCAATTAAGGCTTCAGCAATTATGTATCTGGCATTAATAAAGGAAGTTAATTATAACTCTAAAAAAGCAGTATTAACATAGACTAATTACTGTACATACAACATCATTTTTGCTGCCTGGAAATAAGCGATTACATTACTTCTTTGATTGTTAAAGCACAACTTTCTGTACAACTCAAAACACGTTCCTGGCCTTTACTCACACATTTAAATTATGGATTATCAGTCGAATGAGATTTGCATAGAGACTAATTCATACACTGCTCTGAGACAAATGTGCAGCATACAAGATGGATGATATATTCATCTTTCATTTAGTGCGTATAAAGATTAAATAACTCGTTCTTACAGTTCCCATCAACGCATCTTGATTGAGTGCTCTTTCTTTCTGCTCACAGTGTACTCATCTGTCACTCATTTTAGCAGAAGTGCAAAGATTTAAACGTAAACATATATTTATTCCACGATGTGATCACGAGTGGTTCTGTATTCTCAATCCATGATGTCAACAAATTCTCAAAAGTCAAAGAGCTTCTATAACAAACAAATTAATAAAGAGTGCTTCCTTCCAGCTGTTTTATGCATATAAATATTGCAAAGACGTAAGTCACACTGACTTTGACCTCATCTCAAATCTCAAGCGTCTTTATTGTCATTCAAAAAACTACACAAGACAGTGCACAACTGAACGAAGTTGCGTTACATCTGGTTTCCGTACAACTAAATGTTCGTTGCTAATGGGAACCAGTGCAGCCACAGCAGAACAGGGCACCGATATGTTGAATCGTTCGACCTTTGATCATCAAAATCTAATCAGTTCATCCTTAAGTCTAAATGAACATTTCTACCAATTTTGACCCCAACTGTTTCTTGATGCACCCAAGTTATAGTCACATTAAAATTATGGATAGAATTTGCACTACGTTTGGGTGAAAACTTGGTTACTGGCTTTACACAATTAAAGATTAAATGTAGTGTTGTTCTAATTACAACAGGTGAGTCAGAGCAATCATGATTCAACACACAGCAGGAGCTTCAGACCAATTTGTATAACACAGAGCCGCCTGGGGACGAGGTTACGGTGTCACATCCAACAGATCAGGTCCAGCACTGATTATCAACTGAATACATTTATGAGAGAGAAGCTTTTGGTTTCATTCAGCCCGATGATGTACGGTCAAGAAAAAGGCCTGAAAACAGAGAGGGAGTCAGCAGGGAATCTGATAATGAAAACCTTCTGAAAGTATAGACAGCAGGGGAATCAGATGATAAAAAACCTGTTCAGAGAAAAACACAGTGGGGGAATCAGATAACACTGAAGCCAGAGTCTGCAAGAAACAAGGGATCACGCTGCGCACTAACACACATAACTCGACATGAGCGTCACACACACCTTGTTGGCCGCACACAGAGAAACCAGCTGGCTGTTTAATGTTTAAATCAGATGGGTGAGATGTGTTTTAAGACAATCTTAACTGGAGATAGGGGGAGAGAAAAGAACTAGCCTCCGCAGGAAGGATTTGAAACTTAACAACAGACCGTGAGAGTCAAACACAAACAGTAGGGGTGTAACAAATCTGAACCAAGACTGAAATATATTGTGATACGGGAAGTCAGAACCACGAAAAGCAAGGCTAGTTTAATTAGCTGTATATGAATAATAACCCTGATACAAGCCTGAAATACATGGGAAACAGAGAAAATACAGAAACTAGAGAGTGAGATAAGAAGATAAATACTACTTCAATGTCAAGTACAGAGCTTGAGTCAGGACGAGTTAAGTTTAGTTTAAAATGAAGACAGTTCAAAAAGCAAATAAAGCTCTAAAGCTCACTAATACATATCTATTTTCTTTAATCCTTACACAAAGACAAAGCTAAAAACAACAATTGTGGTTTTAGAGTGGTGCAGGAATAAGTCCTAAAACACAGAAGTAAATTAGCATTTTAGCACTACTGGTTCCCTTGTTCCAAAGTCAATGGGTTTTTGTTTAGATGGTTGAAATAAGGTCTGAGGTTTTAACACAAGCTCAAGATATTTTCACATTTTATTCTACAACATAAAATACATAAAGAAAAAAAACCAATCTACTCACCAGTCCACCTTTACAGCCTTGTTGTGTTTCTACTCACTCTCTTTCAAACTATCACTAATTTTCTAAGAAGAAAGGCTTTTGTAGAAGAGCTCAGAGCTAAATGAAATGACAAGTTGGAAGCTCAGTGGTGGAGAATTTGACGTCATGTGACTGTGGTGTAGTTTGTTTATAGCCTAACATTAGCTTTTTACTTCTGGTGAACTTCAAAAATCCTAACAGTGGCGTTCATTTGTGAAGATTATCTGTCTGAACAAAATGTGTAAGTATCATAAACTTTTGTTGGTCACTGAGTTTATTTTCTGCAATAATCCAAAACCCAATGAAAAAATACTCCGTCCCTACACCAGGTTTCAAGTATCTGGCAGTCAACACACCAGTCTAGATGCTACACAACTTGTTTATCAGGACGAGATCGCCCTGTGACTTTCAGTGTGGAAGTAATAGTCAGATCCTTCCGATAAGTAGAAGTACAGGTTCAAAAACAGTGAAGTTATTCTCTAAATGCACAGACATGAGAGTGGTTTCAAATTAATTAGCGTGTTTCCAAAATGTTAAATATAACACCTGGCAGGTTGGGTTTATTTCCCCCAGTTTGTTCCGATTACTCCACATTTTTTTGTTGGAAGAGGGACGAATGTGCAATTTTCAGGTTCATCAGTTAATTAGTGCCACTAGATGCCCAGATGGCTTCACTCTCACTCAGCCAAATGAAACACACTGAAGTAGTAAAAGGTTCAGAGATTCAATAAACTGTTCAAAGCATGCATCTGTTTGATTGAGCACACATTCAGCCACCGACTCCCACTCTTCTACCAAATGCTGTTCAAAGAGGAATTTCTGTCTCTGACCTGCCAAGTTAGCTGGTCAAAGCCGTCGTCAGATTTCGAACCCGCGATTGCAGTGATCCCTGTGAAGAAGCAGCATGTTACTTCTGCATCACAGTCACCAACGGAGTGCTTTTTCCTTCGCCGTGGCAACTTTCAAAACAACTAAGCAGACGCTGAATGGACTTTTGAAAAACAGAGGGGAGAAGCGTGAGAATGAGCAGAGAGGGAGGGAGAGAGGTTGGTTTAAGTGTGAATAAAACTGAAAATAAGCAAGTGATATTATGAAACTGTGATGTGGATGATTTTTAATTTAATCTTTAATGTGCCTCTATTTAGTTTGCTGTTAATTTTCATCTTTAACAGAACATTTTGTCATACATAATGAGGCAGAGCTGAATATTAATGTACAAAAAGAGTGTGGATATTCAGAAAAACACTGACTCAGGATTTGTTAATAATTCTGTGTGATTCTCTGGATAAATATTGATAAGAAACATAAGCTTTATAGTCGAGTCAGTTTAATGTCTTGCCTGATACCATCATATGTTATCATCATAAAAATAATTTTTAAAAAGCTGTAGCGTCTTCTCTGTGCTAAAATTTGACAGCATATTATTCCTTATCGCATTCTCCTAGAGATTATACCAGAGGAGCCAGTGGTAGCATTTAAAGGTGCTGTATGTAGGTTTTTGCTACTGCTACTTAGCCAGCGTTAGTTTTAAGAGCTGTTTACGTCTCTGCTGTGAGTTCGGCACCAAACTTTACTCCTTTACTCACCAAGAGCTGTCTCCAGTGGTGGAAAGCAATGCCAAATTACAACTTTTGTGTTGCATCTAAACTTTCTATCGCTATTTTTCTTTTACTGGAGTTAGCATGCTAAACAGCTAGCCCCGTCCCATCTCATAATACCACTTTGCAATATGGAGAAAAGCTATGGAGAAATGGAGAAAGCTATTTTAGGCTCAGGTTTTATTTGACTTCTATCTGAGTATAAATGCTCCACAAAGGAGGAATGGTTTGCAGACAGTTATGAGTCAAGCACTGATGGTACAAATATGACTTTTGGACAAACTGTGTGAACTTATTGTCATGTTAGCGACTGAGCTAATGAGCCTGCCATTGACAGAGAGCTGACCATCTTTAATTAAACTCTATAATGAATGAAATGAGCTACAATCCCAAAACAAAACGCCAATGGGGTAACTAGTGCAGTACAAAGAAAACAGAAGCTTGGAGAGTTGTTGTAACGGACTAGAGTTTGAACGTACCTGGCTGAGCAGCATGTTAATGGTTAGCTTTCCGACTAGCCCTGTGGGTAGTCCATTCATCACCAAGCATCTAGAGCCACATATTTTTCAAAGGTGAAAGCAGTAATACTACCCAACACTATGCACTGCAGGGGTCACAGCCACAGCGATCTCTCAGTAGAAATGTTATTAGTAGATAATGGAGTAAACTCAGCTATTGAAGGTTGAGCGTCTCTGACATGATGGGTCAGTTTGCTGAATGATGTGTTGCTGTCACGTTTCATCTTTTGTCCACACCAGAGCTATGTTGAATACCAGATGGGCGAGCCAGATCGGCGTAACTCTGACTCTTGCTTTTATATTCACGGGCGGCAGCTGCAGGTTGTTGAGGCTCAAGGTCTGACCGCCGGCCAGTTGGCTGAGACAGAAAAGACCAGGCTTTATGAACCGAGTAGAGATCGTTGCCAGCCAGAAAAGGGAGAGAAATCAACAAGTTTCAGAGAGAGTCAGTCTCCTTTGTTGTCTGTACACTGATGCACTGCATTCTAGGGAGTGAGGGATGGAATAAGACGGTTGCTCTTCTGACTGCTGCAAATTGAAGACCCATTTAAGTCACTGTATACAGTGCAAAAAGTCATCTTTGTTCTATTTGATAGAAATAGCTCAAAAGCACCACTATTATAGGAAGTGTATGTGATAGCAGGGTTTGTGGTTTGGAGGTGGAGTGGGAGATGGAGATAGATTTAACTCTTACTTCCAGAGATTCTACACTAAACCAGCATTAATGGTGTGTTCCATTTACATAAGAATTTGGAACAGGGAGTGACGTCACCCTTGAGCTGACTGCGTTCAAGTTGAAAAATTTGAAAAACATGGACGTTTTCAGGGAAGCTCTCTCGGAGTGTATACTATGTGTATGACTGACGAAATAGGAAACAACTAAGAGAACTGCTATAAACACTAAAATAAAAAGAGTGTTCACTACTATTGCAAGTAGCAGCCATCTTGAATTCGTAAGCCAGGGTTGGTGGGGTTGTCTAAGTTTCCGAGTTAAAATCCACTGGGCCACCAGTTGAAACTTACGACTAGGAACTTGGAAGTTCCGACTTCTGAGAACGTCATGGATTCACACAAGTGTGTTTACAGGTCTTGAGGAGTAATACAGTCCTATTGATGCACAATAAGTCAGAGGAGGCTATATTTCGTCGGACTTCCGCTGAAATATAGAAGAGTGATTTAACTAACATCAGAGCGCAGCAGGAAAGGAACTATAAACAACTGGTTCACAGGCAGCATCTACAACCCGAGAGCAAACAACCACAAGCCCTGTTCATGTGACATTTTATGCAAGAGTTTGAGAAAATGCTAAGTTTGGTAGATTTTTGAAGTGAGAGGTAAGAAGGAGTAAGAAGTAAATACAACCCCTGCAGTAAACAGACATTAAAAATGAGATATTCTTCAACTGTTAAAGCAAGTTTTCTAATGTCTACTGCAGGGGTTGTGTTTACTACTACTCCCTTCAAAAATGAATCAATCAAACAAAGATGTAATTTGCCCTTTGGTGCCTAAACATTTTCATGCAGCTGTATCGGTGTACTGTTCATATACAGTATCTATTTTCCCATCTCTTGCCAGTGAAAAAGTCAAGTTTGAAAGTCTTGTACAATGTACAAGGCAGATAAAGCTATTGGATTCTGATATTAAACCCGACATATACAGTCAACAAGACCATCTGGTTGTATGCTAGTTCAGATTGTTATTTAAATTTACAGAAGTAGCAATTACACTTTACATTCTGCGCTAGTGGATTATGTTTCCTGTTCCCAGATTGCCTCATTTTGATACAGAGTTCGGAGCCCGACTGTAGTGAGGAGTATATGTATTTCCTATACATACACACCAGCCGAGCAACAACCTCTGTGTTCCCAGCAAGCAGTCATTCGCCCCAGTCTATCATCACATCATGGTGGAAGAAGTAGGGTATGAAGTTCTCACAAGGCCACTTGTGTAATAATGTGAGAACATTGTCCTTGATACTAAACTGATTTAAAAACGTCCTGCAGCCACTCCAGTTGGAGACTTCTCATATCACAGTATTTACTGTATAAATCAGAACATAACTACTTATTGGAATTACAATCGAAATACTGTAAAAAATACTTACTAACATATGTTCCCACAACAGTTTCCATCCTGTTGTGAGAGGTGATAATGAAAGCCTGTTT
>BRZM01000010.1:2753799-2913799 GCA_033238685.1 Lates japonicus
AGTTGGAAATCCACCCCTGTATGCTCCAGTTGAACTATGACTAGGAACTGGAAGCCCGACTTGAGAACGCCATGATTCACACAAGTGTGTTTACAGGTCTTGAGGAGTACTACAGTCTTATTGATGCAATACCAAGTCAGAGGAGTGCTCTTACATTTATCACTGACTTCACAAATATAGAAGAGTGATTTAACTCACATCAGAGCGCAGCAGGAAAGGAACTATAAACAACTGGTTCACAGGCAGCATCTACAACCCGAGAGCAAACAACCACAAGCCCTGTTCATGTGACATTTTATGCAAGAGTTTGAGAAAATTCTAAGTTTGGTAGATTTTTGAAGTGAGAGGTAAGAAGGAGTAAGAAGTACATACAACCCCTGCAGTAAACAGACATTAAAAATGAGATACTCTTCAACTGTTAAAGCAAGTTTTCTAATGTCTACTGCAGAGGTTGTGTTTACTACTACTCCCTTCAAAAATGAATCAATCAAACAAAGATGTAATTTGCCCTTTGGTGCCTAAACATTTTCATGCAGCTGTATCTGTGTACTGTTCATATACAGTATCTATTTTCCCATCTCTTGCCAGTGAAAAAGTCAAGTTGAAAAAGCCCTTGTGTGTGTCAATGTACAAGGCAGATAAAGTTTATTTGGATTCTGATATTAAACCTGACATATACAGTCAACAAGACCATCTGCTGACATAGTTCAGATTGTTATTTGGCCTCATAGAAAAGAAAAGAATTACACTTTACATTCTTGCCAGGTGGATTATGTTTCCTGTTCCCTGTAGATTGCCTCATTTTGATGCTGGAGTTCGAGCCCGACTGTAGTGAGTGAGTATATGCAGTATTTCCTATACATACACACCAGCGATAACAACCTTCAGAAACCCAGCAAAGGTCATGTCTTCGCCCTGCAGCCTTATCAATAACACATCATGGTGGGAAGAAGTGAGGGTATGAAGTTCTCACAAGGCCAATTTCAGTGTAATAATGTGTGAGAACATTTGTCCTTGATGCTTCAAACTGATTTAAAAAACTTCCCTGCAGCCACTCCAGCTGGAGACTCTCAGTACTCAGTATTTCACTGTATAAATCAGAGCATAACTACTTATTGGAATTACACCGAAATACTGTAAAAAAAATACTTACTAAATATATACTAATGTTCCTAAAATAACAGTTTCCATCCTGTTTTCAGAGAGTAAGATAAATGAAAGCCTGTTCTGTTCTATGCACATGTGAAAGAAAAATAAATTTGAATATATTTCTATTTGGATGCAACTGATACCATTTTGCCCCCTTTTTACTAGATCCTCACACAGTTGGGTTCCAGTTTTATTTAGAGTTAATTTATCCACATAACACATTTTATTTTGGCAGAGCAACACAAAGTTCCCAAAAGACTTCTGAAGTCACACTGCTGGATGCCAACACACTTGGATAAAATCACAATCTAATTTTATTTCTCTTTTTATTTGGCCTTCATTCATCGTGGTGGAACTGATGAAGTCTCTTGACCTGCAGTTACACACACACACACACACACGTCCTAAACGTTTTCTGTTCAGTAATATTGTCTAATCTATTGATAAATCGCCAGTAGAATTTAGAATGAAGTTATGTGGGTCAGTGTGATTCAGTTTGTAATGACGAACAGGTGGATGAAAGAGTTTTAAAAGGTAAAAAATAAGTAATAGAGGATAGTTTTCCATTTCAGCTTGAGTGAGAATTTTTTCTTCACAAATATTAAAGATACTATTTCATTAATACTAACAAACACTTCCTATGAGAAATTAGTGTTTTTCCCTACATTTTTAAGACTTAAGCAGAGCACCTATACCGATATTATAATGGATATTTTTGTCTGAAATTTGGGTTTAAAAATGGGGGTTGTTGTATATTTCAGGACGAGACAATTACGTGTCCACTATGACAGATATTATTTTTGAATAAGGTCTCTTATACGAGCGCTTTCAAGTTCATCCATAGTGAGTCTTTCAGAGTAAACCAGCCTTTAAAGTGTTTAGTTCGTCAAGTCTAACCTGCAGGAGTTTCTCAAGGTTAATGTGAAAAAAAGTAATGAGTTCACGGTGTCTCAATGTCTTTACTGCAAAAATGAAATGCTGTCAAACAGCCAAGAATCAGATGGCTATGGAAAGATGAGAAGTCTATTTACAACAACAACCTCAGTGCTTAAACCCTCCAGAAACCCAGGGAAACCCCTGATCTCCTTCCTCTTTTGGCTTCTCTGCAGCAAAAGTCTTCAAGAAACTTTATTAAAAAATGCACTTACAGCAATATTTTAGCAAAAGAATAAATTAAAGTGGTGACAGTTCTGGTTAAGTGGTCTCCCTTTGCCAGTTTCAATGCACTATGAAAAAGCAGAAGTGGACTTGGACTCCAGAGGGTTTAAAAAGGGTCAGTTCTCTAAATGGGTCACAGGTGTATTAACTGTGGGTCACTTATGGCAAGACCAGCAATATTTTTGCTAAACCTGGATTAATACTCAAGAATACAAGTACAAGAATGAGTCACAGATCTGATGAACGGATGAACAGCTGTTCATAACTCTCTACATGCTGTTATTACAGTTGGTTTGCTACAATATCATTAAATAAGAACTCATCTGTGACAGGACTTTTTTTTCGTTAAAAACACATGAATAGCACTCAAATTATCTTCACGTCCTCCTGACATCAATCCTCTGATCGATGATTAATCAGGGCCCTATCTGAAGAGATTAAATCTAAGAATATGTAATATTAATCAGGGATTGACAAAAACAGCTACCAGCCATGCACTTCAACAACTCCTATAATTACCTCTGCTGTCTGGATTTAATGAACTTCACCAAGAGTTAATGACTGAGAAAGAAAAAATCCCTGAAAAGCGCACAAAACATCACCTGCTAACTAGATCCAGGCTTTTTTTCCTGGGAGGGGGGGGTTGTGTGAGAAGGTAAGATTGTTAGCGAGAGTTAGAGCGCCTCAGGTGTGGATAGTTCTGCGTTTGTTTAATCCTTACCTGACAGATGGTGTGAAATGCCTGCAGGCTGCCAGTCAGATGATGAACACAGCAGCAGCAGCTTTCCTCAGAGAGGGCACTTCCTGGCTCTGCTGGGTGGACTACAGGTGAGCCGCTCTTCATCTGATCTGAGAGAAGGAAGAAATTAGGTTTTTTGTTGAGCTAACGGGTGCTTGTCTGTCTGTAGATACATGTCTTTATTAACACTGGCTCCTGGAAAAATCTGACACACAGGGAATGTCATTGTATTGAATTACAAAGGTATCCATCCATTCATTACCAATGCATAAGACTAGAAAATAAGACTAATAAAGACCTTCACTGGATTGTGCATGACTGTCACTTCCTATTCCATTTTTTTTCTTCTATTTTAAGATTACTTTCTGGAATTTTAGGGCTTTATCGATAGCGTGGAGGGAGGGAAAAATGACATGCAACAAAGGGACATTACAGTTGCTGTATATGGTATTAAACACTTTGCCACCAGGAAGATGCCCTCTTTGGCTTGGAAGAACTGAATTACACCTTTTTAAAAGAGTTAAAATCAACTCTACTGTAAACTGCCGGCAATATTTTTGGTAATTTCTGCCTCTGTACAAATACAACCTCAGTCTGTTTAGAGGATATTGTCGCCTTAGGGCCTTTGAGCAAGGTCTCTTCTGCCCAGGTTCAGATTGCTGCACAGAAATGAACAGGACCAGGAGTCACTCTGTCCAACCTTCTCTCACATTGTAGTGACTCCTGCCATCTGATGCTATAAATGTGAATGTTTTTACACAACACACTTGGTTCAATAACGGTTAAAGGAGCCTGAAGGTGTTTTATAATCCTGGATTTATGAAACCAGGTCAGAGAAGAAAGGAGATCCAAATGGCATTAAAAGTGAGCTCAGTATAACCTTTCCTTTGTTCTATCCTTGAAACAGACAACTACAGACAGCAGCCTCACTAATCCCGTTGGTTTTTCTTTCAGGGCACCTCAGGTTTTTTTGTTGTTTTTGAAACAAAGCTGATCAGACTGGCAGCAGCCTCCTGAAGCTTCAGACAGTCGAGTTGTTGGTTTTGTTCACCACAGCTTGTTTCTGCAAGGAATTAACACACGTACTGCTGGATCACACATTAAAAGACAGCATCCCTGTTTTACCTACTCCACTCTCTCAAAATGCAATTAGACAGCAAAATAAAGAAGCTGAAGTAAGTCTCAGAGATCATTACATTAAACAGTAAACAGCATTTTTCTGTTTTCCTCTTTCATGGCAATATTTAAATTAAGCTGTAGGCACTAACTACAAGTGAAAAACATTCAGCAAATAAAGTGTTTGTTGTTGCCAAGTCCAAACAAAATTGCTGAAATCTGAATCTATATGAAGTGCAATCAAAAAGTTCCAAGACTGCGTCTATAAAAAGCAAAAAAAGTACAAAACAAAATTCTCGGTCCCCCACGGTTAATGATGAAGAAAATGAGGAACATCTTGGTCGCACTCCTTCAGTCTTCAATCTGGGAGACTGTTGGCTCTTCCACAATGGTTTGGTCTCTTGGTCGTAGCCAAAGACCCAACTCTCGTCAGTCACTGATGATGATCCTCAACACGAATGTTGGGTCATCCCAGGCCCAGTGCTCATTGTGCATGACAAATTTGCACCAGGAAGTGGTCACAAAGACACCCATGTTGATCGCGGGATGTAACGCTGAATACTGAAAGTTAATGCTTACGCCTGCTCCATAGGCATTACCATGTGGTGCTCTATTTGTGTCCAACAGGAACAGTCTTGGAACTTTTTGATTGAACCTTGAAAATACCAGTGCTCCCTTCATCCATTCTTCTGGTATTTATTTCAGATGTAAGGGTCTAATACTCTTGGACCCTCAATGCTGACACACAAATGGATTTTCTAGACCACCAGTCTAGAAAATAACCAATTCTGAGAACTCTATGGGTTAAAGCTTACAAATAAGTGGTGTATTAATAGCTCAAAAGCTATTTTCTTTTGATTTTGGCAGTATTAATTACACATGTAAAAGACTGTTTTTACCATTACCCTGCATTTACTGTCATTGACGCACATAACATCCATTTACTACAGTAAGACAATATCCCTCCTGCTAATCCATTGATCAGAACTGGGCAGTTACTGGAAGACACTGTTTACTGGTTGTATGTGTGATACATGTAGTAGTCTTTAAGTAGGCATTGCTCTAAAAATGGAAGTCCAAGAATCTTGATACTCCAAAAGGTAGAAGTATCATATTTTGATTCTGAAGATTGCTGGGAAGAAATTAATCAACTCGTCAATCAGAGCTCTGTGGATAATATGAGTGTAAATGAATTCCACCAGAGCTCTGCTATTTTTGTGCGTTAATGGTCTCATTAAATGAATAGAGGAAAGGGGTTTTCATTAAACCTGAAAATAGCATTTCAATTCACCTTCTTCATTAAAAATGTTTTTGAGAGGAAATTTGTCTGAGCCCAAATCATCCATTCAATTATACTGGGGAAATTAATCATGTAGTTCATACATTATTTATGCACGAGAGTTTATTATGGATTTTACTTGGATAGATTTTTTTTGTTGTAATGTGATGTTATTGAATATAAAATGGTTTGTTCTTTTCAGTCACGGCTGCCAAAGAAGTTCATCCTCACTCTCAGTGCAACTACTGTATGTTGCAGTGCAAAGAATAAGAAGAGGAGCTTTATCCAAAATAGCTCATTTACCCAGAATATTGGCTGGTGAGTATGGTGTGCAGACAGGCAGGAAAACGGAAAAGAGGCCAGAAAGACGGAAGGATGGACGGCTGATCAGCCAGCAGAGGGGAAGATGAAATTATTATGGGGGGGAATTCATTCCAGTGCAGTTTCATTTCCTGCCAAAATCTTATTATCTTATTTGACACCAACTATTTTAAGCAGAATACTTGAAATAAAGGGGGGGAAGAAAAACTGAGCTGAGTGCAGAGTGGCTGGTTAATGAGAAAGCAGGATTGCAAACCTGTTTTGTCAAACCAGCTGGATGACTGCAGGGTCTGCCTGCAGCCGAGGCTCTGGAGGATGAGCCTGGTGAGGACACCAGGAACCACCAGAAACACCCTCGAATCCAGGGCTTTTTAAGATAACCTGAATCCAGTCAGATGAACCTAGAAGCAAAAAAACAAATCCTGCCGACTCTTGAGTCCTGGCAGACCTGAGTGGAACTAGGTCAAGAACTCAACTGATAAATCAGCTAGGCCAATATATTGGACGATATTAGCTCATTGCAGATATTACTGGCATTAGCGTATCAGCTGATAAATGACAATAAACTGGATTAGAGAAATGCCAAAGATGGGTTTTGAAACTGTGAAACTATAGGACCTTTGTCAAATCCACAACTAGTAACAGTCCAAACTACACTGAGTTTAAAAAGTAAAATGTAAAGACCTCATATGAGCTGGATGAATCTCAAGGGAGGTAAAACCTCTGCCCATTCGAAGCAAATTAAACATAAAGACTGTTGAGAATCCAGTAAGTAATCATTTAAATTTACACCAGTAACAGTACAGCACTAGCAGAAAGCTTGACAACAGCAAAATGGAGATGCAGGTGGGGAATACCAGGTGTGGATACAGGATAGGATGCAGGCAGAGGGCTACTTGAAGCACTGCTTTGGGAATTAAGCTACTAGAGGCACTAGAAAAACACTGGAAGGCACTTGGATATGTTGACATGGTAGAAATAACAAGCTCAGAAGACACTGAGCCGTGTTTGACCTGAAGGGAGGAAACTGAAACTTGGTTCAGAGTCCAGTTGGGTCATGGGTTACTAAGAAACTTTTTCAAAAAAATGAAAACTTCAATATTAAGTGCAAGTGAGGACACTCTCCACCACATCACTTCATTGTCAAACTTTTGGATTATTAAGCTTGAACACACTTAGAAACACTAAGTACCAGTAGAGAAGTTTAAATAATGACTGACTGAACAAGAGAAACACATTTAAAGAGGAATGGGGTTTAAATGGCTCTTAAATGGCTACTGAATTTATTCATACAAATCACAGTCTTGAACATAAAAATGACTATTAAGCGTGAAATGTCTGCAGCTTTTTGAGTGTATCTGATTTAAACTGAACAGCATCAGAAATGGAAATGTTCTGTCTTTGTTACATTGATGCCTCAGATCTCTCTTTGCTTTCCTCAGATTAGATTAATCACACAATGTCTGACAGGAGAAAAACTAGTATACATGAAAATAGAGTCACTTATCTGAACTTAAAAAGCTGTGTTGGGTTTATCTCAACTGACACACTACAAGCCTCAGAAGTGGAAAATATCTTTTTCAAGATAAGAGACAGCGGAGCTCCTTAGCTTTTCTCAAATATATGAAGGATATACAATTACTGCTTATCTCAGATCAGGTGCTGAGAAGTTGTGACAGAATGTCTCGTAAATACCATTCGAAAGAAATGAAATGTCATGTTGATCTAGAAGCTTATCTCCCAGCATGCATATTCCTTTCATTTCTCCAGGTATGAAAGGAAACAACATCCTGAATTGAGTTTTAACTGAGACAAACACAACAGAAAATCCCCACTCACTGACACTTATTTAGTTTTACTATGAATTTTTATATATTTTTTGGGCTCAGATAATTGACCTCTATGGATCTGAGAACACGCTACAACACTATCATGTTCCAGCTAATTATCTCTGCCTTTTCAAGTCAATAGAGGATTGAACAACTGTCTTGTTTGTTGTGAGACACTCAGATAAAAAAGAGAACTAGAGTCAGTAAAGCCGCATTTGCCTGCAGATATTTTCTACTGAGATGCCTCAGTACTTGTACCAGGGACAGTGAGACAGATACTGGAGTCAGCAGACGAGTGTTTACCTGCTGTTAAATCTGTGAACACCTCCTTCTGTTCAAGCACTGAGAAGTGAAGAGAATATTATAAATTATAAGAAATGTACTGCTGTAGTTATATTTGTGGTCAGATATTCTTAAGTGTGATTGCTGAAGAGGCAGGAGAAGGCATACACGAAGACCTCAGAACAAAACATTAAGCCAGTACAGGACTGAAATATCATTCAGTAGGGGTCCTGTTGTTGGGAAGAATTTCTGCCATAAGCTTGACTGTGGGAAGGCTGAACCTACTGGAGCAATTTACAGTTCATTTTCCACTTATTGACTCTCTAAACCGCTGATTGACAGGCTGAACTGACTGACTGCTGGATGGAGTGACTGACTGTTCCCAGATTCTTATTATTTTATTTATAACTTTAGTAAAAGGGTAGTCAGAGGGGATGAAGCTGGAACTATGGATTATTTTTCTGATGATCAACTAATCAATTAATCGACTGATTGTTTCAGCTCTAGTACACAAGCCTAAAGTTGGAGCAAAACAGATTTTAAACCCTTAAGTTTGCAGCTACTGGTATAAAACGCAAGTGAGATTCAAGCTCAGGTAGCCAGTGAAAAACTGGCAGCGTTGAATAACAGAATGCTGTAATGTTAATTTTTGCTAAGATACAAGTAAATATCTCGGTGGATCAAAACTGTATTCATTCGAGACTGCAGACGCTTTCAGAGAAGCGCTCATCTTAACATGTTGTCATCAGGCCTGTCAGATAAACTGATAAGATGAGGCAACTCTCTGAATATGTTGTATTATACTCAAAGTCTGTAAAAGTGTGAAACAGACACGTCTCCAAACAACACCTGTGCACATTTACTTACATGTAAACAGAGAAGTATGATCCAGTTTTCAGACGTGTGAGAATGTTGGCTGAAGGCACGTGGTGTAAGCAACACCATTAAAGCTTCTTACACTGCTTCTGATTACAGCCGAGTTAATGTTGCAATGAAAAATAAATTTTGACTCGGAGAGAAAGAAAACTTTGCACGCAAATCTTTTCTGGGGGAATTAGGAATAAAAGCTGCCGTTTTTAAAAAAAACCTCCGAGCGCTGCAGATCTTTTTTGTTTTGCTTTCTGTTACTTCAACTTCTAAGGCTTTATTTAAGAGAATTATTCTTCTTTGAATAAACAAACTTTCTTTAGTAGCCTATATTCTGCCATTGGCATTTCCAGTATGGAAAATAATGATTAATTGATAATTGATATTTAGTTTTCTCGATTATTAATCAAGGAAATTTCCGCAAATGCCAATCCCTAATACTTATGCACAAAATCTTTGATTCAGCTTTAAAAGCTGACAGATTAGTTGTGTAGTCAGGGCTAGCTTCTCACACCTCAGATCCATCAGCAAAGTTAAACCGTCTCTCTAATAATCAATGACTGTAATTCCCTCCTTGTTGGAATAAACCAGTCATCACTGGTTCAAAATGTAGAAGCTAAACTTTTAACAAGAAAAAGAGAACACATTTCACATTGCTCGTCACTCTGAAACTGCAACATGTTGCTGTGTGCCAATAAAACCTTTGGCTCTTTGGTGTCGACTTCAACGCTGCCAACAGACACTCTGAGAACCTGTGAAGGAGACTCAGAGGAGTTTGAGCAAGAGTGAAGAGTCTGACGTCTACAGAGATGAAACAACAGATGAGCCCCTGAAGCCGCCATCTGAGCTGTTTTAACATGACAACTGTGCTGCTACTGACATTTATCCTCTGCAGGAGTTTCTCCTTGTTTTGTGCATTTGCCTAAGAATAGCCGTGAATCAGCAGAACGATGAAAGGAGCTTGTTTCAGTTTAAGATTCAAATTCAGAAGTGGCCGAGGAACTTTTCAGAGGGCAATTTCAATGATTATAACTAATAAATTTTCTTTAAAAAATGCATGAGGGGGCAGTAAAAAGTTCTGTTAAGTCTGCAGTCAATATTTGCACGTTCCAAAGTTTACAATTTTGAGGGGTTATTAAGTCATCATACATTATTTATAATTTCTAAGTGCTCCCTGGTTTATTATTTAAATTTCAATTTAGTCCAGACAGTAACTTTGCTTCTTGGTAAAAAAAAAAAAAAGTTTTAATGGGTTTGCTCTCATGAGAAGCACTGCTGATTGCTTTTAATTTGAGAGAAACTGCAGTAAATTTCACTACATTAAATTCTGTTAATAAGAAGCAAGTAGAGAAAAATAAAAAGAAACTGGGTTAAAATACACCCTGTACCAGAAAATGTCAGAATCACCTGGAGCAGAGGAAGAGAATGGCAGGCGGAAGGAAGAAGCCAGAGGAAGGCAGTGATTGAAATACCACAGCAAGGTAGGACAGCACAGACTCAAAACTGAGACATCTTTCAAAGCAACAACTAGCAACATAACAGCTAATTAGCACTTTGCTACATGTTAAAGGAAGTTAAGTGTGTTTGTTCTTCTTATTTAAATGGACTGACATACATGAAGATTGACCTAGCATCCCTAATAGTAAGACATCTTCATATTGTCTTTTGCAGGATCTGGTCTTTATGATTCTTGACTGTGAATCTTTTACATTAAAATAAAAATATTTGAGATTAATTATTTTATGTTAACAGGCAGGTCCTGTATGGCCTATAGAGCTCTGGTAGTTGTCGCACAATCCTGGCATGCAGCAGCTAAGATCAGAACACTGCCCTATTGGCAGGAAAGTGCGCTGTTCAAATCACTGCCAGTCATACCACTGCTAGTCTCTTTGCACGCTGTATTTATAAAAAGTGAATGTAGCTGTTGTGGGGACAAGCAAAGGGGAATTTTATCGGATTTCCAAAGATCCTGATGATGGATCACTACCTTAAAACGTGCTACAAGCAAGCAGAAGAAAACAGAGCGATGGGAACCCAGAGGCAACAGATTCCACTTACAGTGATCACTTCATTTCAGGTAAAGAATCCAACTTTTAGATAATAAAACCAGTAAAAACTAACTTAAAGACAGCGCTCACTCGCAGCTCTTTGGTCTCTTGGTTTACAGTGTTTTTCTTCTTTCAGGATTTTGGTGTTTCCATTAGCTGATTTTTCTTTATATTTCAATACTTTCAGACTTTGTGGCTCTTCACATCTTGCTCTAAACACCTGATTGTGCCATCAAATGCCCGATTCTTGAGGTCTGTATCCAGCTTTGGATCCCAGAGGAGTGTTGTGAAGCGTGATATTAGACCCTGAGCTTCACAGCGGGAGGCCTCAGAGTCCTAACAACCCCTCTAAGCATCTCTGACCCGTCAGCTGTGACTGACAGCTGCTCTCATCTGGGACAAAACACCGCTAAAAGAGAGAAGCTGCCTCAACAGAGTGAAATGACGAGGAGAGGGTCAGCAGACTAAACCTGCTATTAGGACAGCGTGACCGTCTACAGATTACTGAACGCTTTCAGAGCGCTGAAAGATCTGGACGAGACCAAGACAGGACAGAGAACTAACCTCAGATCACTGGACGACATAATAACAGAAATGCAAGGCCAGGTTCAGACAGAGGATGTGACTGAAGAGATAAAGCACAGGGTCAAAAGCTCAGCCCACATTATAGCTCCTTCATGTGACCAAGTAATTAAAATTTGTTTAAAAAACGCAGAATAAAACACTTTAACCTTACAAATGTTCTCTGTGACACTGTTGGATGGACAGGACGTTGAGAGTGGCTGTTTGCTCAACTTGTTTCTCTGATAACTTAAGAACCTCCGATGACAAAAATTCGTCATCTGGTTTAAGATTATAGTTTAAATGTTATTTTAAAAAGTGATGGTGACTTGACTTGTAGCAGTATGAAAGTAGTAGGCTGAAAATGTTTCAATGTCCGGCCATCTGGCCAAAAGCCTACGCTTACAGAAACTGAACATCCTGGCTCCTTTCCCTTGACTGCTTTTTCTGTCCTTTTCAACAAAAACGACTGATTTGTGCTGCATTTTAGTTCCTGTTATGAACAATCAAAAACACTGGATTCTGCACTTCCCATAATGCCACTCAGTAGAATCTATTCATCCACTAAACATCCACATATTTCAAGTTCCACACTCCTGGTTTGTAACACACTTCCTGCTAAAAATTGTAGACAAACCCAAGTACCCAAATATTTTTTTCACAAACTTCTCTTGAGCCACATAAACTTATACTGTTTTTACAGGCCACTCCTCATGATTAGTAAATTGACTCTGATGTATTCAATCAGTGGAGTGCCCTTTAAAAGTAAATGCACCATCAGAGAGAGTGCTGAAAAACTTACTGGTCTGAGTGGTTTGTATCACACGGTTGTGTAATGCTGCTGTACTGGTTTCAGGGCTCAAACCTATAAGAAGGAAATTACCCACATATACATTTGGACAATTATTTATTCCTAATAACCTGCTTCACACTTCTTGGTAATAACATAATTTCCTGCTCTTCACCAACTCGTAATGCATTTAGCGCTGCCTCGGGCAACGTTCTCCATTTAGATTAAGATTCTGCTTCTCATGTGAAATTTCCTCCTCTCACCATGTCCAGCTTGTGTCTGTCTGTCTCTTGCCACCTGTCTTTCTGTCCATCAGCTCGTTCTCTCTCGCCTCTCACTCTGTCAGTGCTGGTCATTTTTCTCTGCAGGGTTTCTTCCTGTCAGAGCTGACACTTGTTTTCCTTCCACCAATCTCCTGCTGACAGCGGCAGGGCTGATCTGAGCAAACTACTTCTCCTCCCATGTAAACATCCATTACTGAACATTGAGAGAGAAAGAGAGGGAGGCAGAGGAAGAGGAGAAAGAATGCCACAAGTTGTTGGTGTATCCACAGCTGATGTGTTTCAGGGTCCTCAGCAAAGCAAACCTTGTGAAAGCTTTGACCTCAATTCCACCAGAGGTGAGGATGTTTCCATGCAGCAATCTGCATCCATTACAACAACTCTGAGAGACAGCTGTTTCCAGTAGCAGTTCACTACAGGAGAAGACATCAACAATAGCAACACAAATGGCTGCACCAAGTAAAGTGAGAGGACGAGCACATGTACAACTGAGCTAATAACTTTTATTCTAGCTTCTCCCTAAGATGTAAAATCAGCAGTAGATGATTAAAAATCCTCATTATGGTAAAAGAAATTCCACTTAATGCTGCGTTGATTATTTTCTTGCCACAAGGGGGCAGAAGATCTCCACAACAAGCTGGCAGATACGTAGACCAAAATATTATCACATTACTGAGTTGTAATAGCTAATGCTTACACTGGGCAACATTCCCACTGGTGTTATATTCTTGTCTATCTGATGAACATACATTTAATGTTCACTCTTAACTTAGCAGTAGTTTTAATCTTCATAGCAAAGATTTATTCAGAGAAAAATGTGTCTGTAGTTGGTAGATGTCAAAGGAGCTTTGCTATTGTTACGTAGCTAATGTTAGCATTAACTGCTGTTAATTGGCCAGTCTAGAAGAAACGTTGCGGGTTCTGCATCAAACTTCACCCTCATACTTGCCAAGAACTGTCTCCAGCAATGAAAAGCAACAACAACGTTTTGTTTCTACTTCTTTTCACTTCTTTTCTTCTACTGATGTTAGCATGCTAAACAGCTAGCCCTGGCCCAGCTAGCTTGTCTCATCACTTCTTGATAGCGAGTCACTGTAGTGTCCTGACTGCCCTGAAGAAGTGCTGCTCAGAGGGCGTATTCTAACCTCTTGTATTTTTTACGCAAAGATGGCTAAAACTACTGGCAAGCGACCACTGTGCAAACAACAGCTCATTTGGCAGCAGAGAAAACATACAAATAGCCACCTTAAACTTTATTTACCAAGAAAGCTATGCTGCCTGTCCCAGGTGACTTATCTGAGGTGATCTAGTGAAAACAGCTCTTTGCTTCTGCTGGGATCAATGAAAACTAAATTTGCAGGCTGAACAACCAAAACAATGAGCTAAAAGAGGCTAAACAGCCTAGAGCAGCAGAGTTGCTGATAACTCTCTGCTCCATCACTGGATTTAAGTTTTTTTTAACAAATGTTCAAGTCCAACAGATAAAGGAGGTTTTTTTTTCTGCTCCAGAGGGTACAGCAAGAGTGAGGATGGTGACAATCAAATTCAGTCTCTGTCTATGTCCACACAGACCTGAGAACAGGTCTAATCAGCCAGAATATGTTTGATTAGAGGAGCTTCAAATCTTCAGAAAATGACTGTCCAATCTGAGTCGGATGTGGTCTGAATACACTTGTGATCACTGGTGACAGTTGTACATTATTATAAAAGTTGACCTTTCATAGCGACACATAAAAAAAGTCTGATCAGCTTTTGATGTTTCACATTCTCTGTAACATCAAACTGAACAAGATTTAATGAAGCCTCGGCTGATGAAACCTTGTACAGCTGTTTCCTTGAAGAAGAACACAATGCTCTTGAAACGTCAACATTTCAGATTTAAACTGTCAGATCCTTTTTTCTTTAAAACCTCATGCCGGATTCCTGCTCAGGCCCATCAAAGGTCGGACTCAATCTACACCCACACTAATGCTCAGACTGACACAGAATAAGTGAAACACCTCATTTCCCATCAGCACTTTCCCACAAAAGGTCAAGCAATCATTGAACAATCCAGCATTTTTATGGGAAAGCTGCACCGTTCCTCAGAGCTCAGGACCGTGTCAGCGCTCGCCATCAAAATGTCACCAATCAGATGTTGATTCAGTATCTTCGTGTTTGACAGTATATTTGAACTGTGGCTTTCTCTCCAAGCTGAATATTTGGAGGAGGTGATTTACTCTGCTGTAATGATCTTTTTCAGTAACTGCAGACATGCTTGTTTAGTCCACGGGCTGTTTGAATTGTTGCCTACAGGAGCTGAACTGCTGAATGTGGAATTAATGGAGGCGCTAATGACTCCACTGAATCAGAGAGTGGAGCTGTTTGTGCCTCAGTGGCTGCAGGTTCAAAGGGTTAATGGATTATTTCTGCTTTAGGGTTAAAAAGCCAAATACTGTGGTAATCTGAGGAGAGAAGAGGAGGTTTGTTTAATTCCATTTGGTTTATTCTTTAATATTTTTCCATGTACTTCACCATTTTCTCTGAATCTCTCCGTCTTAAGAAGCAACATGCAAACACCTTTTCAGTCTCCTAAAAGGTGATAAATGGCAGCAAAGATTCAGCGGGTCATTTATTCATAGTTACACTCATTTATGTTCTGTCACAACTAATTAGCTGTTTAATATTCCCTTTCTGTCACAGGGAGAGTTAATTAATGCCCTGATCCTGAACCAAAGAGAAGAAAAATCTCACACTATGTCATGTTTTTTTCTCTCTTCCTATTATTAACATTATTGAAATGAAAATTGACATTGTTGTGTTGACATTCAGCAGCTTCAGAATATTAATTGTGATTAAATTACTTCTGTGTACAGTAATTAAGAACTAATTAAGGTGATTGTGACATAAACTCTGCCCTCTTATGAACCCAGAGCTTAGTAATAACTGCTGCACCAAGCTCAATTAAATGTGCAAATTAACTGATGAACTTTTTCACTTGTAAAGCTCTAAATTCAATATCCGTATGTTATCTCTAAGACTTAATTTTTCAAGAAGAAAGTCAAAAAATAGAAAATAACAAAAAGGTGAAATGGGGTTGGGCAGTTGGATGAACATAATGGCTATCAGGGATTGGCTGAGTTTTAGGAGCATTTTGTCATTTTATTTTGCTAATTTAGTGAGAATTCAACTCATAAATAATTAACCTGTAAAGCACAATTCAAAGTGTGCACTTATAGGGACTGGTAGTTGGAGCTGGGCCATGTTATGCATGTCCTCATTGCACTGATCGACTAGTGGTGAAAAGCAACATCGATTTGTAAATCACATTTGAGAGCTAGATCAAAAACCTCGTGAGGTTGTTGTAGTCATTGAATAGCCCCACCTGTATGCTAACGTTAGAGCAGACAAACACACTAATCTAGTCCTTATATGTGTCTGGGGAGGTCATCAACAGAAAGCAAAACATGATTCTCGACAATAAAGGCATCTGTGAAGCACAGTGAAGACTAGATAATGGGTTCACAACTTCAAACCAGCCAATTGTAGTCAGCGGCTGTACTAAAACAGAGCAGAGGATTGTGGGCCGCTGGTGTCCAACCAGGCTTCCCATCGGCAGATCTGGACCAGGCTCAGTCACATCACTTTGGCTGTATAAGTGGGACTCTTTCAGCTCTGTGTAATTATCACCCATCTGACACAGTCTGAGCGTCTCGTCTGGAATACAAATGAGGGAGATAAAAATACTGAGATCTGGCGAACCCAGAGCCTCGTACCTGGAAAGAATTATCAACACAAATCCCATCAGCGTCCTCCACAGGTCTGGCTAACACACAACAATTATCTACGTTTGTGGCGCTTTGCTTCCTCACAGTCAGGCTGGTAATTTGTTTTCCTTTGAGAGGTCCTCTGTAAATCCTAATATCAGCTCAGACCTGTTGTTGAGTGTATAGCTTTTTGTGTACGCAGCTAATAAGAGCTTAATGATTTGTGTGTATTATTATATTTAATGCTTATTCTTGTGAGGAATCTGCTTCCCAGATATCAGTGCAGGTCAGGCATCATCCCTGTTACTGACCTTTAATAAAACAAATCAGGCCTTTCAAACGTACTCTTTAATGACCTTCCTAAAAATATACTAATCCAAAACACACAAAGACATCCTCGTTAATTAAATCCAATCTTTCGTTTCTAAACCCTCAAAAGGGCTGTCGTGACGAAAACTAAATCGCTTTTAAAGTAACTGAGGTGTGTAATTCCTGGGGCTGTTTGGCAGAACCACAACATTTGGATAGATCCACAGCTGGTATTACTGCTATTTTAAAATTGATGAGAATTGCGGATAGTTGTGAGGTGTTTACCTCCTGTGTTGTGGTGTCTCATAGACATGGTGGTCAATGTCAATGCCTGTTTAGTCTCAGCTAGGGAAGGATGGGGAAAAATGTCATACCCATTTCCTGTTGGCTTCATTAAATATATTTTGTGGTCAACTTGGGCAATAATATTTGTCTGTTTCATTCAAAATTCAAACATTTGTTTGTTCTTTGGTAACTCATATTCAAACTGTTATGACCTGTTCAAAATATAGGCTGGTTCTCAATGCATCAGGAGATAACTGAAGTAGTTTAGCATGATCAGCAGAGAGCACTCTATCAGCTCAAACCCTATTGTTTATCAGTAACCAAAGCTAATGATAATGAAGTGCTGTTTTACAAAATGAGACAATAGTGAGCAAACATCTAACACAGCAAACAATGATGACACCAAAATATGGCAGGTGGGGATTTTTGGTTCCTTTCGTGGGTATGATCACGAATAAAGATAAAGGTTGTTTGACAAACTTTGTAAAACCCTTCTTACTCTCCAACGACAACAGTCTGTGGACTCACCTGCTATTACCTCACAGTGAGCCGTGGCTTAACGGCTGAACAAGAGCAGCATTAATTAATAACAAAAATAATAATGACATGTGGTGGTGTTTGGGAGGCTGAGTTAGAGTGCGTGGGGAGGGCACAGTGGGTCAAATTCGACGTTGTTGGTCATTTAATTCATTTAATCTTGGTTTTTGAAAAAGTGATATGATATTCTCACAATTTGAGAATCTAGAAACTATGGAAATACTTATGTTTAACGAAAAGAACTTAAATAATTAATCTGTATAAAAGCTTGCTGTTCATTTTCCTGACAATTGAATAATTAGTTAATCAACTACCTCATCCTGGTTTACACAGCTCCACGGTTTGTTGACCTGGTGCTAAGACTGCTATTTCCCCAGATCTTATATGTGCAACAACAGAGGTGAAGGTCAGTACAAAAACGAAGTTTAATAAACTAGCTGGGAGACCTTGTTTAAAACACTTTGGGGTCAAAATGACTTTAGCTATCAGCCAAAATAATATTTTTCAGTCTCATGAATTTCTTCAATCTCTCTGGTATCAAGTGCCGATAAAATGACTTTACAAGGCCTCAGTTTGTTTCAAGAATTTATACTGTAGACAGATTTGTTAACACTTCCATGCTTTCCCTGTGCTGCCATGCATTTTAATAGATATTTGATAGAAAGAGTCAGATGATTTTTAGTAACTTAATTAGTTTCCTCTGAAATTAATTCTGTGCCTGTGAGCAACTGTCAAACAGTTGCAACAAAATATTACAAATATAGACTTTCAAAGGCAAATAGCAAAGTGTTTGATCTTACCAAGATTCAAGATGGTACTACAAATCCAACTTCCACATCCAAACACAACCATCCATATCACAGCGATTTGTCCAAATAGGCGGAATCTTGTACTCTGCCTCGCTCCCTCGGAAGGTCAAATTTAACTCAAGCGGTACATACACAAATGACGGCTGTTTTCGGTACTGTAGGTGTCTGGCTGCATCTCAGTGAAAACCATTCCTTGGTTATAATGGCTCCATTCGGGATACAGCCAACCTCAAACAGACGTTATAGAAATGCAGTGCTTTCAAACGCAGTAATGGATTTCAACTGAGATCGAGAGAGGCAGAGAAATAGAGCAATAGAGGACAGAGTGCAAGGTAATAAGAAGAGAAGAAGACCTTCAGAGAAAAGGGAAGAAAGACGAGAATAAGAGGAAGACGCTAGGAAGATTGCATATTCAGTGTGGACAGAGAATGATAGAAGACAGAGGGAGAGGAGTACAGGTTTGTTTTTGTCTGGTACACCAGCCTTCAAGGTGTCTGTCTGTCTGGAAATAAAAGCTCGAGCAGACAGGACACTGGAGCTGCGTGCTCAGCAGGTAAATTGGAGTTCCTGGGGGGAGAAACCCGCACACACTGACATATGTTATTCCCTCTCCCTCGCTTTTATCCAGGTCAAATCTCAGTGATCCAATCTACAGAGACCTCCTCTTGGTCCACGAGCAAGGCAGTCATTGTGTTGGTGTAAAAGACCCTGAGATCTGACGCAGTCTGCACCAGACTGCATTCACTGGGCAGGACAATGACCTGGAGACAAGTCGTTTATGTTTGAGCATGGAGGTTCGCTCTTGACCTAAGGGAATCTACAGTAGCTTTCTGTGGCTGTCAACCACATCGAATGTCTTCGCTCATTTCTCTTACATTATCCTTGTACTACCCTTAACTTTGTTTATATATATTTTTAAGTCATCTTGCTCTGATTGTAAAGCAGTTTGGGTCCTCTTGTTTTAAAATGTGCTATATAAATAAAAGTGACTTGACTTCTTAGTTTGAATATTCATTTACACAAGTGTCTGAGTTTCTTGATGTGTTTTGTTCTCTGCTATCTGTTTATTTTACAAAAGATACGGACTTGCTTACTGCTTATGTTTTTTGTTTTGTTTAAAATACAAATAATTATTCTTCCTTAGATATAAAGTTGCAACTTGATCTTATCTTCTTTTATAATTTAGTTTTGTTGTTGTTCATTTGCTTACTTTGTTGTTGCATCTATATGGTGTCCAATTCTGCCCCATTTGATGACCATTAAGCAAACTAAACAATCCATTTATTTGTTTTAACTCAGTACATCGTGATCAGTAGTGATATTAAAGTGCTTGGCCGTAAAGGAAATACCCAGTGCCGCAGCCGTGCCATAACAACCTAGCTGAAGTATTTCCTTATAATTTTTGTTGCATTACAGATTCTTTTAGTAGATAATGAAACTAAGAGGGAGGACTGAATGTCTTTTCATTTTAAGTCGCGTTTCAGTTTCTCATCTTTGAGAGACAGAGGAGGCTCTGTGTTAGTTCAGGTGCTCAATTCAGTCAGCTCTCCTGAACTTTGGTTATAAAACAAAAATCGCATTTTGGCTCACAGAGATGTTGCAGTGTCTGCTTACGACTCTTTTCAAAATCTCTGATTGGGAAGATTTCCTCTCATCATCATCATCTCATCTGCAGTGAACAAGCATGCCACACACCTGCAGTATAGTCAGTCCTCCGTTATGTGAAAACATGAAAAAGGAATTTAAGAGACTCAGACTGTGAAATGTGGCTGGTAATGTCAGTAATGATCCAGACCTCTGCTGAATCATAATGATTCACACCTTCACCTGGCTGTGTCTCTTACTTATCAAACTATTATCACTTGACCAAACTCCTGATCAAACTTTTAAACTGAGTTTTACATGATTATCTCTTTTTCTCACATCTTTCTACTTCTCTTTCTCTCTCAGACACAGTAATGTGGAGTGGGGATAAGTCAGACTCTGTAAGAGGGTTGGTGTTAAGATATGTTTTGGTGCCTCTGCAGCTCAGGGTAAAATCATCAGAGTGGGTGAAGTTTTCTTCTAAACACATTTCTGTTTCAGTGTCATTCATTCATTCATTCATCATTAATGCCATTTGTTTATCAGTGGAAAATATAAATACTGACGAACCAGTGATCAAAATAATCGCTATAGCACCCAAGACAATAAAATCCAAATCTTTTTTACATCAACAAAGTTCTAGTTCCCGTCAATTTACAAGTGAAAGATTAGTGTGTAAAAAATGTAAGTAGATGTAATTCTTCCAAAGAGACCAACTTATACAAGCAGCTTTAGCAAATACTGTTACTCCAAATATCTTCAAATATCAGTGGATGGAGTGTGGGTAAGCCCTGACATTCCTGAGATGCTTGAGATCTGTCTTGAGTCTTTTACATTTAAAACAGTGGTTTAATGTTAATCCATCGGTCTGCTGAAACTAAGGAGTTTGGGTTTGTTTGAATGTCTATTTTGGTCTCCTGTTGCTAAGTGATGTCTCATTCCATCCTTCCAACTTTCACTGTTACATCTGACAGTTCAGTGAAGATAAATGGTAAGGAACAAATGCATCTTTTATAATCAGTCAGAAACATTTTTTGTTTTATAGCTAGAAAATAGATTACAGTGAAGTGTCAGGGAGTGAAAGTCAAGACTGTAAGCATTTGGACGATTGCTTATTTTTGTTTTCAGTTCATTTAATTTGAATGAAAATAATGGACATTACGTTAAAGTACAAAGTCTCAGCTTTTAATTGAGTAGGTTTAAATCAATACAGTAAGACCTGGAGATGGGCATAGATGCATGGAGCCAAACAAAATCAGTGTTTTATATTCTGTGGAAAAACTTTTGCAGTCAATGAGCGCCTGAAGTCTTCAACCGACAGACATCAGCTGACGTTTTGTATCCTTCCTGGTGATGCTCTCCCAGGTCTTCACTGTCTTTCCGACTTTAGGCTGGGGTGGGTTATTATCAGTCAGCCTGAGACTAGGCCACCTTATCACCCTAAAGAGCTCTGTGGTTGTTTTGGCTGCATGTTGATTGTTGTCCTGCTGAAAGTTTGAAATGTCATCCATTTGGCTGAATCTGAGCACAGAATGCTCCTCTGCATTCATCCTGGTGCTTCCTTCAGCAGTGATCATCCAGTAAATACCGGTGTGCCATCCGGTAGCGGCCAGCTGGCTAAATACTTCGAGAGAACATTTTACCATCCTTTCTTTCTTCACTTTCTTCTTCCCCCATCATTCTGATAAAGGTTGATTTCTTTTCATTAGTCCAGGTTACTTTTTGCTAAGTGTAACCCGGCCTGCTGTGTGTTATCGAGCCTCATCAGTGTATTTGCATCTTGTGGTGAATCTTCACAGGGTTATGGCCTTGAAGTGCTTTTCTTGATCGTTGACAAAGAAAAACATAAGTTCTCGATCTTGCAAAGATCATAATGCAGGGAGGAGGGAGTTTATTGTTTGATAAATGTTTGATACTAGTGCCGATTACAGTATTAGAGTTTTGGTGCAATACCACGGCACATCATAATACCATTACAAAATATAGTAATTTTCCTCAAAGCCCTTTCTTGATTTAAAAAATGGAGGTTCTTAAATGATAAGTGTCATCCTGTACAAGTAATCCTACAAAATTTAACAGTCTACAACTTACAATTTTTCATTTATCTGGAATTTTTGATTGAGGAGAAATCTTATATGCAATATCAGCGTTTGGTGCTTGACAGTTTTGTCGATATGGCGATATAATTCGATACCTCTGTCGGTCAAAGAAGTAATAAAAGCACTACAGTAAAGTGGTAATACTAAAATTAGTTCTACGGCGTCACTGTTAAAAATTTATTTTTTTATTTTATTTTATTTTATATTATTAGCTTTTCACAGCTGGACATTTCAAAACTTAAAAGCTAATAAAAAATAAGACCAAGAGTAAAACAACTTGCATCCCTATAATCCCTAGGAAGTGACATCTATGAAAAGATAAATTTATAGTTCACAGGATATAGTTTAACATAATAATGAAAATCCTCAATTATTGCAATAAATCAAAAGATTTGCTTGGTTTTCGTAATGAGAGACCCCCTGTTGTGTTTGATTTGAGTAAGCAACTCCAATATTTTCCCTGTGGAGAAGTTAACACCACAGTCAACACGATGACTTCTCTTCTTCATATTTGCATCCTGAAAAGCGGGGAAGCACTGCCTGCAGACCTCAAACACCCCACACACCGCACACACACACGGGCTCTGTGGGAGTAGATTTGATGCAGGCTTAATTAATGATTTGATAACTGCAGGCGTTAAGCGGGCGTGGGGAATGGAAGATCCCAGATGAGGTGAAAGCAAACTGAACCGTCTGTTAATACAATGTGAAGGGTTTTCTCTCCACCTGCTCTAACTGGCGTCTTTTTGTCCCTCTTCTGTTTGAATCTGCCTGTCTCAGTCTTTTCCATCTCCTCCCTGCCTTGATCTCTGCCTCAGATCAGTGCAGCAGGATGCCTGCAACCCATGCCCATTGATACTGTAAATGTGGAGGAGGAGGCTCTCATCTCTGCAGACTTTATGTGCTCTCTGTAGTTGAGGTTTCATTAGAAAGCAACAGTTCTTTTTTTTTTTTTTTGGGACAAGTCAGTTGTTATTGAAATTATCGTTTGGGGGCAGCTTCAAAGAAAAAGTAACCTTGTTATTTCAGAGGAACAATTCAGTTTAAAGTTTATTTCAGCCTAAACTTTTGTCCGGGGAATCATCTCTGCAGGCAGCCTCACCTGTTGTCCAGAATTATTGAGTTAAACAGGTGAATAAATCTAAGTTGCCAGCGGCAATGATGAAAAGCACTGCTAACATTATCCTTATATTACTATAAGCTTTTATATATTCCAAACAAATCACACAACGCACTACGTCAGTAAGTGGCAAAATAATGAACTACAGGTACAGGTTGGATCACTAATGATGAGCGAAGAGCCTACATGTTTGTTTGGTTCACTCACACTGCTCTCATTGGTGTTGAGCGTTTCCAGGAGAAGCTATTTTAACAAAAAGCCGACAACCCACTATGCGCTGACCGTGTCATACAACAGAGAGATAAGTTAAACTAGCTGATATTCACCTGTAAATAGACTTTGATGTGTTTAGCCCATAAGGTTGATGGCTAGGCTGTCCCCAAGTGGTTGGCAAAGGAAAAAAAATCATTAACCTGATGCTTGACTGATGGAGGTAAAACATTTTACAGTAAATAACATAACTATAAATGTAACCATCGAATTAAGCTGCAGTGATTAGTCAATTGTGGATGAGTCAATCGACGGAAAAGTAACCAGCAACTATTTTGATGCTTGTCTAATACTCAAATCATTTTGGAAAACTTAAAACGCCCAAAATTTGCAGTTCAGGTTCTCAAATGTTTAAATTGTTGGGTTCCCTCTTATATTGTAGTGAATTAGCAATTTGTTGGGTTTTGGACTGTTGGTTGGATGAAACACTTTGGCCTCTAATACACGATGTATTTATTTGTCATTTTTTAGAGACCAAACAAAGTAAACGAAACTCACTTAATTGAGAAAATAACTGGAAGTTAAATGATAGTAGAATCATTAGTTGCAGCCTAAATAACTTAACTGCATCAAAATACACATGAACAAATGAGCCAGATTTTCTTTCAATAAATCCAGTACAATTATACAGGTAACTTACCTATATATATATAGAATATAACTTTTGGACTGTCTCACTATACGTCGTAGTGAGACAGTCAAAAATATTTCAGCGATCTAGATGTCAATAATAAAGATCTCCATTTTTTTTTTTGCTGTCAAGTCCTCAGACTTGAATCCCAGACTAAAGCCATTTGTTGTGATAATAACCATACAGGAGAAATCCATCACTGGGGAGGCAGGAACCTGAATTTCTACAACATTAGTCTCAATAGACCAGCATGCTATCACTGTCAGTCTCTCTACTGATCTGAAATCCTCAGGCACGTTCTCTGGGGATCGTTTAAAGTCATTCTGGGACGTGCAGGAATTCACTAACTGATGTAGATAAGTAGATAACATTGTTAGGCTGTGAAGAAACTTTTCCTGTCTCAGTTTGACAGCATCAGTGAAGCAGGTACTGTAACAGCAGTTTGTTTCCTGAACCCTCGGTCTGACTCTGTGTTTCCTCTCTGCTGTCATTAAAAACCCAACTGCAGCTCTTGTTCTGCTCTCTGAGCTGCAGGCAAAGTCAGCCAATAAAGAAATAGAACAATTACACACATAATGAACACTGCCGAGAGGAGAAATTAAAAATTTTACAACAGGCCAGGTGTACTGCTGAATGAAGAGAGTCAAATGTGCCCACGAGGTTTATGAAATTAGACAGAGACGATGGAAAAAGGTGGAACTGAATAAATAATCAGAGAAACTAGAAGTGGGGTGACTGAGAATTTAGTCTGAGTTATGAACTTTGATTTCCTTCAACAGAACCTAGTTTAGCAGCATTGATATAAAGACAGCTCATGTGTTTTTGGGTTGAGGGGCGGCGAATCTGGATCGTCCACAATAATATGATTTCTGTCATGAAAAGCGCATGAAAACGCGGCTGGTTGCAGAAAATACTATGAACGAAATTCAACTGTTGTGCAGATTAATTCTGCATTATAAAGCGTAGCATGCTAGCAAAGACATGATGGTTATAACACTTGTTGTTACTAAATTGCCATGTACTGGTATTTAAGGCTACGGAAATAGGTCACGTGAAAACTGTGACGTGTGAACCAGGAAGATATGTTGAGTGATAAGACTAATCAAAAGCAGAAAATCAATTTTGGGGCTCAAAAAGTTGAGCTGCTCAAAAACAAGTCTCTACTTTGTCTTCTTCTCATTTAGTGTTTTCTTTGGCAGTTGGAAAATTCAGCTTAAGTGCTTTACTGCCGCAAGTGGACTGGGTTACCACACTCAATCGCGGGTCTCAAGCGTTTGCTCGGCACCTGATGCGACACTAGTGGTAAACTTTGGTACACTGGTCCTGTCTGGTGTATGTCCTTCTTTCATCAAATATTAGTTCAGTTTTGAAGGTTTAAAGACGAAGAAATTAATCCCCATTGACAGTTCCTGAATAACATATTTGCAGACTTTTTCTAAATCTATTTGAAGATAAACTTTGTTTTTTATTTAAAACGAAATTTGTGTTCACTACTCTGTCTGCCTCTCTCTCTGGTGTATTTTCTCTAAACTGTAATTCAGAGGTCTTGAGTTAGAAGTGGCCTTTTGATCTAAATGATGTTATTAATCAGCACTCAGAGGAACTATTGACCTTTACTATAATGAGAGGGCTGGAGTCAACATGCGTCTTGATCTCTCCTCCTCACCTCCTGCCGTGCCTTTCCTTCAGTGTCTGCCCTTTTGTCTTCTATTCTCCTAATTTATTTCCTACTTCTTCCATCCTTCTCTTGCCTCCTCTCCCTTTTCTTTCCTTGTGCTTTAATTATTTTTTCTGTTTAAAAATCTGCTTAAAGGGGAAACTGAGAGATTAATTACAAAAATAACCTCAAGGAGAGAATAAGACAGCTTTTCTCCCATCAAAACTGTTTAGAGATGCTTTCATCCAAGTTTTCTCTGTGTACTGGGAGTGTGTATATTTTGTGAGACATGTATTCCCGGTAGAAATAAACCCCACAGCCAACTGCCTCGTTCAAATTCACTGAACTACAGGTCTGTGTGGCTGTTCAGATGCTGCAACCAACATCACTTTGGGACGCTGAATATAGCCGGCTCTTCATATAGAAGCTAGTTTATTCTTGGAAAATGAAGTAGGTAGTTACTCTCAGAGTTAATAATCATTATTTTCTTTGGTTGATTCAGTGACAGAAGCGGGATGGACAGCTTTTATGATGTACATCATTATGGCACTAGAAGCAAGCATTTTTCTTTGATGAATCTAGTCAGTCAGTTTTCTTTCTTGGGTGTTAAAATAAATTGCTGAATATTTGAATGTTAGTCTTCAAACATCAAAAATTGTCAACAATGTTCATTACAACTTCACAAAGCCAGATAAAATTTTCAAATGTGTTGTTTTTGACCAAAAGTCTTTACAATGATGAAGAAAAGAAAATACAAGAGGAATCAAGAGAATGTTTGACATTGTTCCACTGTTTCTGAAAAATGACTGAAGCAGATAATTGATAATCAAATACTGATAATTTTTCTGTCAGTCGAACAGCTCAGATTATTATTATAAGCATCTTACAACATTATGAATAGGATTCTACAACGAAATAGACCTTTTATTCAAGCGTAAAATCGTTTTGGTTGGCCAGAGACATCTTTATATATTTGGCATGGAATACTGAGGCCTCAATCAGTTAGTTGGTTTGCGTTATAAAAGCCTACTCAGTCGCACATGGCCTCAATGCAAAAAGCACTGTGCTTTAAACGCAACATTTCCAACAAAGTCTTCTTCAATTAGCACAAACTGCAAAATACTACCATGTAGTCAGGGCTGTTTGTTCATATATTCTCACATTGTCAGAAAGATGATGAAAAACTGCCCACAAATACAAGCTTGTACCTGCTATCAAACTGGCAAGAAGAAAAAATGTGCAAACTTGAAATCGCATTATGCCAACTTAGAAAAAGCAAAACTATGAAAAGAATAAAAAAGATGCCAGGATTGTCAAAATAGAAGCAAGCAATTACTGTATCTGCAGTGATGAAACAAAACATCCTCAAGGGTGAAAAAAACACAGACACACACAACTCAACTGTCATCGGCAGCTCCTCCATCCAGAGCCATAATCATGTTAATCCTCCTGCAGAGACTTTGTCTGAATATTTGTTTCCTGTTGCCTGGCAGGTGTGAGAGCATCTGTGCAGTGTTGGCCTTGTCCTTCAGCTGATTCTGTCTCTGGTGTTTGGCACAGTCCTCTGCTTCTCTTTTTAAAAACACAATCAACAGTAACTCATCACCTGCAGAAGAATCACTGAGTTGTGGACACGGTCTACAGTCTCAGCTGGGTCTGTTTTCAAGACTTTCTAGAAGAAATGACGAGGTGCAATCAAAAAGTTCAGACAGTTTCATTTGTGGCCGAATGGAGTGTGGCATATTAATACATGTGCAAGGTGCTAACCTTCTTTCTTGAGTCTTTTTTCTGTGTTATGCTGCGCTATCAACATCGGGACCTATATTATCTGTATTTTGTGACCACTTGCGAGGTGTGCATTTGCAATATCTTTCACCATAGACACAAGCAGCACATGGTGTTGCAGTCACCAGGCCAGGATGACCCAACCTTCAGGTGAAACTCGTACCATTGGTGGTAGTGGAGGAGATCCAGCACAACTAGAATGGTTCTTGGCTTCAGAAAAGCGACACAAGGGAGCGTTCAGTGTTTCTCAATAGGTGCAGTCTCAGAACTTTTTGATTGCACCTCGCTGCCTTCAATGGAAACTTCATTCATATATGTTGATTTACGCTTTTCAGCATAAAAATGAAATGGCATTTTCTGAGGACCTGCTGGACATGGCTTAAAGACTCTCTGGGGTGTTGACATTTAACTGGAACTAATTAACTGGAAGTGTACCATCTGAACACTGTTTCCATCTTCACTTATAATTAGTATCAATTTACATAGCTATCTGAACTTCACTCTGAATTTATGGTTAAATAACAGCTCAAATCTTGTAAAATCATCTTAAATAATGGGACCCCTAAAATATGTGTTTTCATTGATACATTTTGACCAACATAGGGGACCAATTAAGTACAAACCTTTTGAATCTGTCTGTTGTTCACTGGTCCATGAGCATTTTGTTGTTTTTATGTGTTTTATGTGTTCTGTATGATTGTCCTATAACAGTAACGCATGCCTCAGGCTTCCTTTGAGCGAACGGGTCTGGGATGTTACCATCCTCCTCTGTTCCTCGGGTCACACATTTTCATTCTATTGCAGATTAAAGGAAAACAACTGGACTACTTCTAAACTTCCAAAATACACTGAATATAGATTAAAGGGATCTTCTGTTCAGAATATTTTTCTTATTATCCAGAGTTACAGTGGCCTTGGAAGCTCCTTATGAATGCTAAGCGACTCTCTGGGAACTAAATCAGTCTGAGTTTTAACAGCTTCTCTTTAATCAGGCTCACGTTCATCCTGTCTTAACCAGAAACTGAAACTGGAGTTTGTAAGGGCGTCCAAATCCACCTCGACAAACTCAGTCACCGAACAAGCCCAAGTCCCTCTGGACAGAAACACCTCTGTTGTTTGTTGTTGTTGCTGTGATGGGAATGACCTTGGACTTGCTGTGCAGGAAAAATTAGGAACAAAGCTTAGGGTTTTGTTTACCATCAACATTCAGCGCAGATAAAAAACTCCTTGAGAGCCAGACATCCACAGCCACAACAAGTTTGTCTGGAGCTTTCTCTTCATGTGCAAAGCTCTTGTTTATTATTTAATAGTCTAGCGCACAGATGCCTCATTGGTGATCGATGATTTTCCTAATGACAGTTATAAGGTTAATAAGTATTGAGGTCAGGTGTCTGCGGTGGCTGAGAGTCATATTGCTGGTTCTCATTTAACTTTCACCTTGTTCATACTGTACTGGTAAAAGTGATAAAACAAAAGGAAACTTCTGCATTAGCAACTTTAACCTAAAAACCTTGACAGATAATTTGTGATTTATAAATTATAGCTAAAGTAGTATGGACGATTAGCTGCACCTGGAGTGTATACGCTCTAACACCACAACACTGATGATTACAGACAAGAATAAACTCTTTGATATTACTACAAGCACTGAGGCATCAAAGTGATGTCTAAGAGTATAAATGCATGAAAAGCATTTCTTGACTTAGATTCATGACGACAGTCCCAAAAAAGGAGTAATTATAATCTTCACTCTAGGTGGCTTAAAGTCATCAAACAGCTCTGTCCTGCACACTACGCCTGAGCAAACAGAAAGGAAGCCATTTTAGTGACAGGATTACCATAAAACCACTAATTAAAGCACGATGGATTTAAAAAAGTGACTGAATATAAAAAGAGCTCAAGAGGAGATTGTCACGGATGTTTTTTGGCTCACTGGATTTATAGGCTTAAATTATGTATAACTGACTATTACTAACATTTCTAAACTAATTCGTATTACAGTAAATACATAATTGTGGTTTACTAATCTCATTGCTTTATTCTTTATAGTAACTGGCCTTAAGGTATGGTTACATTACTTATGTCTAAGGGGTAATCCAATCCAAGCTTGTATGGTATTTTGTTAGAAACATGTTTCCTTTTGGAGAATTTGGGTCGAGGGTTTACCTATGTTTAGAAGTCATTATTCTGGCAAGCGCGGCATTACTTTCGCCACTATTTACAATCTGAGATCACTTTACTCAACATATGACTTCATCCATATTCTTGGGGCTGAATGCTGCACAGTTTCACCAAACAAAGGTTATATAAGGTCACTAATATATATTTTTACCAACATAAACAGCTGCAACTGCACTATTGACATGCTTGCTTGTGTATTTTTGTGCATCTGAAGAGCAGAAACATATATCCACTGAGGGGCAGATTAGGGCCCAACCATCCTGAATGAAACAGAATGTCTTTGTTGACGAAATTCCACTCATGCACAACCAGAAGACACCCAAAGGCGTTACAATATTATTGATGTTGGGGTCACGGCAGTCAGGCAAGCTATATGACCTCAGTCTCTCTTCAAAACTTCCCAACATTGTTGTTGTGATCCACAACTAACATGAACTTTCTCTCTGATACCCCCAATGGTCATCTGTGATGAACTGCATTTGATGAACCAACGCACTTTCATGAGAGGCATAAGAATGGTGAGAGTAGCCATGTAAAAGGCGCCCGTTTTGCACAACATTTTAGTCACCACTGGTAAGATTTGGTTGAAACCTACCAATGACTATTGGATTTAGTTTTTTTGTTGTTCGGGCTGGGGGCTGCTAAGGGCTTGCTGGAGATCATGCCTTCAAGCTTGAAGACAAGACACGACAGGCCTTCCTCCAATGGCCACTGTCTTTGTATCACCACACACTAATTTGCAGACTGTTAAAACAAGCAAACTGAAGACGTGCCAGGCCTCTAAGCGATTAATTGATAAGTCAAGAAGATAACACAAGCGTCTGACGATGAAAACAATCACTAGTTGCAGCCCTTGGCGATGCTGTTACAGATCAGTACAACGTATCAGTTCCTATTGGCCAAGCTAAATCAATCATTGAGACAACATGTTGATTGAGATGTCTCGCTCTTTCCAATCTAGAGAGTAAGTATCATTGCTGATCGCAAAATATTTCATGACTGAATGTTCCCTCTTTGCCTTCATACATCACATCAATATTGTTAGTAAATGGAGATCAAACTGTCAGAGCAAGTTTTTATAGAAACAGCTGAGAAACAGACTGAAGTCCTGAAGCTCAACAGGTGGGTAAATCTCCTCTGCGGTCAGTGGTTTTATTTCCACTGGGACATCTAAACTTAGAGCCCGTGCTGCACTCTCAGCGCTGTGAGCTGCTGCAGATAAGAGAGTCAGTAGGGCAGCATGTACATAATGATGACACTGGGTGTTGATATCTGTCTCTGTCTGCTGCTTCTGTCTTCTCTTCACATGCCGTCATCTCCAGTGGAGCAAGAGACAACGAGGAAAACTGCTACCAAAAACAACCTCCTGGCTGCCTGTTTGAACCAACGCTTCCTGTCGACGGCCTCCACAGTAGAATCCAGTAGAACCAGACTCTTCCAAAGGTTTATCAGCAGCAAACAGCAGCACAATTACCACAATCTACAATAAAACGATTACTGAAACAACTGCAAATTTACATAACTCAGGTGACTACCCCTGTTCCTCTCTCTCTCTCTCCGCATCTCTACTTTCTTTTCATTTTCTCTTTCAATCAGCAGCATCCCAGCGTATTCTCCAGCTCACAGATTAAACCTGTTCTTGCATTACACGCCAACAAAAGATTCCCCACTTTGATTCACGTTGCTGTGATTTCCAGGACTATTGTGTTGCTCTAGGGAAGGATTCAACGTTAAACACAGATTAGTGATGGAAACATGGAAAACATTGTCCTCCTTCCAAAGCAGCTCCAAGCAAACACAAACATCTCCAGGTTCTCTGTAGCACCTCCTCCATCTTCACAGGCAACAGGTTTCAGGCTGTATTTCTTATTTTACAGGAGGTAACAAACAAGACAAGTCTTCTATCTCCTACAGGACAAGGTTTTAGATTCTGGTAAAGTGCTGGATGGAGGAAAGCAAAGAAAACTGTTTTTCCCCAGAGGCCGATAGTGACAGAGGGTAGATATTATACAAATGACTCCAGAAATCAAGCATTGAGATATTTTCCACTGGAACTTGACAGTAAATGACTGGAGATAGCAAACTTGTTGGGTAATCAGGCAGGGGCAGGCGGAAGCAGGCGACATGGTGGACAGACTTAACCGAGCATGTAAAATCACAACGTGCCCGTTCCTCCTGCTTTTGTTCAAGTCTCCCGGCGGGGCAGAGTCACTGATCTGTCAAGCATGCTGTGTTGGCAGATGCTGCAGCGATCTGCAGGATTTGTTTAATGATTTCGGATGAGTTTAACTGCTCCCAGTGTTTTTTTGTTTTAAAAACTAAGTAAAAGTATAAAAGCAAACAAAACAACCATTCAGCCTTGAAGCCCCAAGTTTAGGAGGTGTATTTTTTCCTCGTGTTATTTATGCAGTGAATAAATTTACTGAGAGACAGTGGCATTAGAAATGTGACAAATCCTGAGTTTCTTGACACTTTGTGCTAATCTGCTCTATTATTTACTTCCATTTGCCCTTGATGGGAGACAGCTGCACCCTCAGGCATGTTGGAGAAACAGTTTGGATTAGCCTACCACACACAGACACACACACACACACACTGCTGGTGTTGATGTGACTCTGACTTTCTCTATTGATCTGCGTCACCACTACAGCCTTAGACATTATGAGTATCATCCAAAATCCAAAACAACAGAACAGTTTTGATGGATAAGGAAATCTCATTAGAGTTCAAAACACAACTGGTGATGTCTAAATGTTTCCTACTTTTTCCTTTTCATTTCATCTGTTTATAACACGGCTACTCTCATTCATTTGAATGAGGCCAGTCCATTGATGCAGCAGGGTGCTCAGATGGGAGAATCCTGTCTATAGTATTATTATAGTATATTTATGCCACTGCAAATGAAACTCAGATTTTTATTTAAAAGCACATTACATGGTCCTCTGTTTCTCAAGACATAAAAAGCCACCCTGTGAGTTCGAGCTAAACAGTGATAAGCAAACCCCTCAATCACAACTGGGACAGCAATTAACTTAAATATTTCTTTTATAGATTTTAATGATGCCATTTGTTAATGGATCCTCCATATTTATTTTTTTATTGCAACGTTCCTCGTTCTCACCTCTGTTCTCGTGTTCAGTAGGAGGAGAAAGTTTGTTTGTTTAGTTCAGTCAGCAAATTCATTTAAAACCCGTTTCACGTGTTTCGTTTTAATGCTTAGCCCGTGGGGGCGGTGTGACCCACTTATCGATCAATCTTACAGCGGGAGAAACTCTGGCGTCGGCAATGGATCCAGCAGGTGGCCTTTCTGGATAAATCTCATTAACTTGGTAGCATTGCATTTCTGTTGTCAGTCATCAAACCAAAATGTCTCAAGAAAGCTGGCACCTTTGCTCCGGTGGTGAGGAATTCAAACAAGACAATCAAACATTTAGGAGGCAAGGCTTCGGGTTTTGATTCATTGCATTGTTTTGTTTTCCATTTCTTCAATACCATTCACACTTCTCAAATAGATACAATAAGAAAATCAAGTATTGAACATGTGTCCATAGATTAGACTAGAATACTGTGAAGCATTCAATTTTGAATTAACTATTTCAGGTTTATGATCTGGAACTATGGAGCCTACAAGCTTTGTTCTTATGTCCTTGAACATAAAAGTGCTTGATCTCTATTTAGGTAATGTCTCTGAGGGAAGTGGGCGTAAATATTTGGCCTCCTGTGTTAACAATTGGCTTCTCACTTCATGATACTGAGAGATACCTATATATATATATTTATATAAAATAATGTGGCCCTGTTCAGTACTGTAGCTACAGGGGCTCTGAGGGGTCTGTAGTGTCTGAGGGGTCAAGGGAGGATAATAACACTGAATATCTGTTCAAGGGCATGCAATATTAAAATAATCAAACCTGCCTCGAAACTAAATCCTTTCAAATTAAGATGGTTTCAGACTCTCAATCAAGTTATGAAACAGGCATACTTTATCCCCAAGACTAGATCTCTCATTTCGGAGCGAGTTACTGCCGATGAGTCAAGGCCATCTTAACTCACTGATGCTTAGCTTCAATGCATTAGAGAATGACTGATGATAGAGGTTAGTCAAGCATTCATAAAAGGGGTGTGAGTTAGTTTGAGCTTGACCGACACAAGAAGGAGAAACCCACTCATGTTGTATTTATAAATCTGTGCGGTACATAGAAATTTTCTGAAAGCTCACGAGTTGTTAAATATGCAGGGGTTTCCTTTCAGGACATTCCTATAAGTCAATGATTCTATGCAAGACTGATTCATCACAAAATGCAATCTGGCAGCGACTCCTACTATTTTTTAGCTGCCTCACAGTCACAAACAACGACGTGCAGGAGCAACAGTGGCCAGCAGGCTGTCACCCTGTTAAAAAAGACAGCCGAGTCTGAGAGCTGCCCGTCCATACAGGAACAGTTAAAGCAGAGATCTACTATTCTGGTGTTATGTGCAGTTAAACTCAGCTGACAACACTGCAACAGCCCAACAGGAGAGACACTGCACTGTGCCAATTGTCATCTTCAGATATTTTTTAAAAGTGTAACTACTTGCGTTGTCTAAACTTTCATTGCTCCTTGATTCTGAAAACTTATTCTGCATTTTGGATTTCCATTTTATTGCCAGTCACCTTACATAAGTATTCTCACAAGTCAAACCACTGAATGCGTTTCTTGCATGAAAGTACAACCTCATGACACCTATTTAAAAATAGCAATGATATCCTTCGGGGTCTTTCTGCTGAAGGCAGATTCAGTGAGAAAATCTGGTAAAGAAAGCACCAGGGTATATGAAATATATTTTGAGTTTTTCAGCTCAATTTGACGGAATAAGAAGTGACTCTTCAGTCCTGCCTGGGATAAAAAAAGGGAAGTAGAAATTCAGAGCAGTGTTCTGAGGAAACTGGTAGTTCTCGTGATTAATCACAAACTGGTTAGCTGGGTTTTTCTCCCAGTAGTGGCTGGCTTACACCAAACAGGGAGAGACAGAGAGACTGTAGCTACCTGGGCTCCCTGTCCTCCAGTCAATCATAATGGAGATCTCTCTCACAGCCTGCCTTGAACCAGTGAAGCTCAAATCCATGCGGTGACAAAAAGCCAGCCAAGGCTGCAAGACCAAAGGCAGTTGTTGGTTGGTTGTTGTCGCCAGGCAAACAAGTTCAGCCTCAGCTGCTGAGTCGAAGGTAACTGGATTTCAACACAAAATAAGGGTGTTCGTCAATGCCAAATCATAAATGTGACTGTTCAAAACAGTTCAGATGGGTATAGATCACAACAGCTCTACTTGATTGAGTTTGGTAAACTTCAGCAAGTAAAGCCATTTTATACAAGTTTAGGAAGACTGTGGTCAAGATACTTACACATAGTTTGTCCACTCAAGCACCCTCCAACCTCCTCCCAAGTGACAATTTACACCATAAACAGCAAACAAAATTCATTGTCAAGTCCTCATGAAATAACTCATAGTGGAAAGCTTGGTAGCGTAGGAGATGACTGTGTGGGTCATACTGTAAAGTCACTACTAATGGCTCTGACTAGTTTGTTCAAGGCAAAATGGTACAAACAGGAAGCTCTATGGGCTAGCTTCTCATTTAGCTAAACAGATTATCAAACAGATGATATGATACCTTCCTCAGTATTGATCATAACAGTTGCAGATGGTTTGCAGATAGGCATAAGAGCCAGTTACCAGTTTCAAAAGATACAAGTGGTTTGAAAAGGTCAAGGATTCAAAACCATTGATATTTCCGTCATACCGTTAAATTACAGTTTCTACTCCCCATCACAAAAACAAAAACAAACTCAATGTGGGAATAATTCCAGGTACAGAAAAGAAGACGGAAGCGGCCTGCGACTTGGGAGAAGGAGAGTCAGTCGACTTGCAGGATGTGCTTGAAGCGTGCAAGAGGAGAAATGGCAAACCTGATTTCGCATCTGAGAACACCACCCATCACTCTGTGCCAAATCAGCTAACATCGCTTTCCCCTTCAATGTTACTTCTGAGAGCAGAAAACGAAGATTCCCTGATTTTCTGCTGTTGTACTGCTTTAGTACTAGGCTATGTAATCGCAATACCACAAAACCAGGATATTTTTGCTTAAGGTTATCATGCCGTCCAAAATCTATCCGGCTCTTTTCATTAACTTGATCCATATATACGCATCATACTTCACTAAATTGAACACTACATAAGCATCTCCTTGGTTTCCAGACGAAGGATTACAGATTGTAAGTGGACAATATTACAAGAATTGAATGTTTTCTGAACACTGAAAATACTGCAGCATCAAGACATTAAGAAAACTGAGCATGTAGCATTAAAAGCTGGGTTGCACTAGAAAAGTGGTTCATAAGACGCGTTGTTCAACCACGATCAAAGCTGGCCATCATAAAGAAGGGAAAGACGTCGGATTGCTTTCATTTGTCTGACCATTTAGTACCTACAATTCATGGCTGCAGAGGCTGCTGCTCAGCAAAGCTACATTATGCTGCTTTATGTCGGCCTTGATGCCAATTTGTCCCAGTGGCTCTACAACAAAAAAAACCCAGCAGCCATTATGAAAGAGGTCTATAAAATAGTTGATAGAACCCCTTGAACAGTAAACAAGATCAATTAATGTGCCAATTATTATTAACTCTTAAGCCATAGTAGTAAAACCCTAGAAAAGCTAATACCAACCTATCTGAAATACTCTGAAGGAACTTTGAATGCAGTAGAGCTACACAGTGTGAAGTGGCTGCGCTGCATGTAAAGTCTCCACCCCTCTCGCTCTCTGGTTTTCATTCACTGGAGCCTCTGAGTAAAACGAACGACATGTCGACACACACTCAGCCCACCTGGCTGCTCCAGCGTTCGGTCCGGGTTAAGAGCAGGGAGGCGTGCCAGTGTTGGCAACATAAATGTCTGCAGGGAAGGTAATCATCATGCAGAGCTACTAGCGAGAGTCAGGCGAAACCCTGTCAGCCACTAAGTGAGTGCAGTATGTGTTTGTGTTTAAATTGCCAAGGAGATTGTAATTACCATGCAAGGGCTGGTAGCAGTAGTCACAGAGGAGGTCCTGTCTGGATTTGCATGTGTAGACGGAGGGAGAGTTCCTCAGAGGTGGTCACACACTCAAGCCTCCAGAGAGGAATGTTAAAGACTATATATATGTGTGTGTGTGTTGACCTGTCAAGTATCCTCCTGGATGCTCCTCCATCAGCTAGTGGCGTCTCTCCATCCTGTGAACCGTATGCCCAGCTGTTTAATGAAAACCTAGATTAATGTGGAAATATTGTGTTAACTAACGTTAAGGAAGTCAGACATCTTGTCAAGAAAACCTTTCGGCCATTAAATTAAACCAAATTGGATGTGAAGTGCGGCAAACATGAACACAAATGTATGTTTGACTCTTGGTGGAATCAGAGCAGTCAACACGGGTCAGTCTATCTATATTTGTTTTTGTCCTGATGACAAATTCAAGAATACCACCATTTTATTATCAAGCTTCAACCTACAACCTTCATCATTAAAGAGGTTTGTTTACATAGCTGTATTTAGGTATTAGCTGACTCAGTACTCTCTCCTTTCTTCTTTTTTGTCTTGTTGTCATCATCGTAAAAATGTGAAAAAGCGTTTGGTTTGTCCATTCTGAGCTACTGTAAAACATAGCAGACTCTGTGGACTCTGTTGATATAAATGGCTCATTCATCATGAAAACTCATAATTACTAGTTTTTAGTGACTATACACCAAGTAAAACATACTTTCTGCCAATAGATCGATAAATATTTTACTGGTCCTTTAAATGTGACGATTTCTCTTTTCTCAATTTCACATTGTTGTAAAGTGTATTTTTGGGCTTTAGATTGTTGGTTGAATAAACAAGCTTTAGACTCTAGAGATAATGCTAGATAATTAATTAGTTATTCAGGGTTAAATCAGTTCCTTTCTTGTCACTTCTACAATGAAAGTGAGTAAAAGCCTCCTCATATTAAGGCCGGGTGAGACCAGCGACCTAAGGATATCAGCATCACTGCACTCTCCTACAGTCCTCGCTCTACCAACTGAGCTACTTAAGAAGGTTGTTGTTGCAGAAAATAATCAATGGTCTTTTCAGCAGCATTTTTATATTGTAACCAAGGCTGTGAACACTTTAACCTTGATTCTGCCGTAATGCATTTAATTTCCTCGCATCACCATGTAGTACTTCATTCAAACAATCTCATTAATCTCTCTCATTAATGTGAAGCCAACACATGGAAATATTTGCACAAGAGCTGTGAGTACAGTCTCAGACAATGTCGAAAAAGGCACAATTAATTTGGGATCATGTTAAAGATTAAATCCAAAAAGCATTTCTCAGGCCAGATTCAGTTTGTTTTGTCCTGATGGGTGGACAGCTCAGCCTGTGTTTATCATTTCCCATGCAGCCAGAGTCTGAGCAGATATTAGCTTGGCCTTATCAGCAGGAGCCACAAAGGGCCCTGAGGGTGAAGTGGAACGGATGCTGGGGGCGGGGGTGGCATGGTTTCTCAGGAGGCAGCTAATGATCGCCCCCCTCTGACAGAGCCTGACACTGGGCGCCGCCACGATGGCCTCTCTCCATCAAGGCTTAACAGCTTGTCCAGAGTAATTTCAATGTTAACAGAGTAATCTCCTCGTTCTGTAAACACAAGTTCACAGGTATTGATGCCATAGGTACATTTTAGTTAATAATCCTTTCTTGACCAGTATTCACATTCCTCAGACTGGCTGCAAAAAAACAGAAGAACTTGAAGCTAAATCTAGAGCTTGTGCCATTAAATCTCTATGTTTACATGAACTACAATAATCTCTTTCTGCTCGGGGTTTCTACTCTTAAAGAAGTTTTCCTTGCCACAGTCGCTAGTGCTTGCTCATGATGGGATCTGTTTGGGTTTCTCTGAATTTTATAAGATAAAATGCGATACAGACCTGCTCTCTATATATTACAGTCTCGAGATAACTACTGTTGTGAATTGAAACGCTGTAATCATTAAACGACGACTTGACTCTTAACCTTAATATAAAGCAGCACTGCGGCTGCTTATTGAGGAGACTGAACATTACTGATTTTACCCTCAGAAATGTTAAGATATGCTGCTTTCTCTGTTTAAAGTAACTGTAAAATCAAATATATTTGTGGATTTGGAAACGAAAAGCGTGATAGATCCTGTCACCTGGTATTTTATGACATTTTCATTGATTATAATAATCATAAAATAATTTCAGTTGTAGTCTTGTACCTAGCTTGTGACATGAGTTTATGTAAATTTCAAAATATAGTTAACTTTAAGTCAGCCAGTCAGCATTTGCAATTACATAGCGTCTTTTCATTCTTTTTACTTCTTCTTTTACACTTTAACCATCCTAAATATTAAGAATAAATTCATGGATTCATGAAGTCGATTACTGATTGTGTCCAGCATTATATGTCTGTTTGATTAAGGTATAGAAAGCACATACCTTGAGTGCGGTTAAACTCCTCCTGAATGACTTAATTCAGGTTAAAATAATCAGACAACTCAGTTTAGAGGTAATTTATAAAACTAGCAGAGCAGCAGTAGTTGTCCTGACCTCATCTCTCGGAATTGTAACTCTGTAACTGGAGCAATTTAAATCAGGACACCTCTAAAAAAACACCACCAACTCAGCAAAACTCTTTTCCCCAGATAATGAAGATACACTGTGTTGTGGGACCACATAGACACAAGATAACAGCGATTAACTACGCTGGTAGAGACCCTGAAGACCTGTAACATTTTGTGGTTTTCACAACATCCAACCTTATTTAAGCATGCACACCAGTTCAGACAGGTACCAGGTGATTCAATATGAGATATGATTATTTATTGATATTAGGGACAAAGTATTCTTAGGTCACTGTCACTCCCCTACTGTCTTTGTTGTGGCAAAATGTGAAGAACATTATTATAAAATGGAGCGAATGAGCTGATATGCAGCAAGTTTTCTATGAGTGGAGACATGTATTTTAAACATTAATATCGCTGGTGGGTGTTTATCTGGTCTGCAGCAAGGGTTCCTCACATGAAAAGTTTTCTAAGTAGTAGACTTGACATCTGCTTAGGAGCGATCAAATCATATCATATTAGTAGCACCACGGTTTCTGAGCCATGTTTCTGCAGATCTGTCGATCTCACTATAGCAATTACTGCTGTGATGGGAGGTGTGACGGATGTTTGTACAGCAGAGGAAGTGATGGTTTAGCAGGGTGACCCTCAGGCCACAGCCATATGGGGTTTTACATTTAAAACTATTAAAAGTCTTTAAAAAGATATCTAACACTATATGAATGTTTCCTGCTGAGGATCTGATGCCAGAGCACTTGAATGTGAAATCAGAGGCCGAAAACAACAGGCAGGAAACTCAAAGTACCTCAATTTCTCACAAAAATAGATGATATTTTCAGTAAAGAAAACACTTGGCCCCTGCACAGATGCTTCATATTTGCCTTCTACACTCATAAATCTGATAAAATAATCCATTATCAGGGTTTAACCAGATATTCAGATCCCATTGAAACCCACTGAGCCAGAGTGCTGCTGCCTTTTCAACACCTGCATTACCAAAATCTGACTCTGTGCTTTGCTTTTAATGATTTTTGATTGTAATCTCCTCTTCAGAGGTGCTGCAGGATGTAACTATTTGTTGCCAGCCTCATATTTAAAGTTTGCTTCCTGTTCATATGTATCTCAGTGTTATCTCTTTGAAATAATTATTTAACATGTCTTTAATTCAAAACACCTTCAAACAGTGACAGCACACCTGATTTTATTATATTAAGGACTGTGACTGGCAATTCTTTTACATTATCAGTCATCCTACTGTAATTATTACTTATAATTAACTTCGATTGTATTTTATAAAATGTCAGAAATTTATTATTTATAATTTCCACACCCCCAGATAACTCTAAACAGACTGTCTTCAGATCTTGTTTGACTGAACACAAAATTATTCAGTTTATTCTTATGTACAGTAAAGACAAGCATCCAAATCTCACATCTGAGAGGCTGGAACCTTCTCCATCAAAACTTTTAAACTGTACCTCTAAATAAACTGTTCCATGCATTTTTTTTCTTGTATCTGAGGATTACACTTTGCCTACTCATAGTGACAGAGCTAAACCCCAAGCTTCATGGAGGTTGTACAAACTTTGTTCATGAAAAAAAAAGTTTGACTGGTCATAAGCGTATCTGATTATTTCTGGGGACTACCAGACCGATAAAAACCACATACAACTTTTGGCTAACTAATACAAAAGGAGGCTATGTGGTGAAATTTCGTTCTTCTACGCTCCTTTGGTCTCCGTCCAGTCGGTGCAGTAGTAGAGGCTCGTTTGGCCCCGCATTATCAGTTTCAGAAAATCCAGTGTCAGGACACGAGGGCGTCCCACCTTTGCAGTAAATGGCACAAATGCAGCTACAGGAGATAATGAGATACTGAAAAGTGCAAAGAGTCTAAACTTTTTGGTGGCTAGTTAGTTGTACATCTATGTTTTTTTTTTTTTTGTTTGTTTGTTTTGTTTTTTGGTCTATGAGACATGTTGCTTGGCTTTGGTCCAGGTTTCAAGATCGGAAGCCAGTGACCCACAAGTTGAGATGAAGAGAAGCTGCCGTTCCCAGTCCTGGGGCCGGGCAAAAGGCAGACTATGTTTTTAGCAGGGTGCATGCTGGGTTAGGAGAGCTCTGCGTTAGGTGAGAGGGAGAAAAACAAGCGAAAACAACAACATGAAACTTATCTTGACGTCTTTGTCTACCTGCAAAAATGTTCTCATACTCCAGCAGTATCAGCTCCACTATCTGATTCTGGCAATGAATAGTATGGACCATGTGTTCCAGGTCTCCGTTTCAGGCCGCAGCGTGGGGCGGGCCGATATTGCAGCTCTGGGTGGTCATACGGTTTTCCTAGCAGTGTGTTCGATCACCTGGACAGGAGGAGGTGTTGGTCAGGTGCTGCTTAAAGTGGTATTTTCCCAGCCTGTCTGTCTGCTATCGTTCTATCTGTCATCACTTCCTGAGGTGTTTGAGGGCCTGCATGGTGTCATGGTGGGGCTTGGGCGGCTGTCTGACAGATCTTTGATGGAATGAACTTCCGCTGCTTGTAGTCACAAGGTATCTGCAGAACCAAAAAAAAAGTCTGGAGTGAACAGCCTGAGCCATCACAGAGTTATGTACATTACATTTAATTCTTTTCAGTATGTAATCTTTTCAGTGATACAGTATTGGGTAAAGTGAACGATGTTAAGGTCTGTGGGATCATTCCCTGAGTAAGGTACTAGTAGTTAATCTCATTATACTAAGTGGTTTCTAAAGAGTTTGTGGACCTCAGTGATCACATCACGAATTCCATGAGGTTTGGATGATCTCAAGAAAGCTGCAAGCTGAATTAATGCAAGGCCCAGGCAATCAATCTCCATAGACCACAGACACATTTTGACCAGGCACTGCACTAGTTCAATTTAAATTCTTCAAGTCAACACAAATCAGTAAAAAAAAGACAAAAAACAGAAGCTGAAAGAAGCTCCTGGAAATTGCTTATTGGGCTGATGTTCGCCTGACAGGAAGAATTTCAATAAAATATTTGGTTGCAGCAGTACATTTCAGGCATGATCTTGCTTCTGAAGTAAAGAGGCTTTCACTGACAACATGTAGTAATACAGACAGTACCGTTCAGTTCACACTGGTGAATGCATGAATAAATAAAAGATCGTGTTCTACAGCTGTTTAAGCACATACTGATGGCGCTAATAAAGATCATGGAAGGTGTGTAGGTGAAGGGCTCAGCGGCTCTCTAGGTATCTTTAAAGCTCAGTGAATGGCGGATGTCCTCCCACTTCCCATCCGCCAGGTTCACTTCCTCATCTGGACACACAAATAACAAAACCCTTCAGTCAACACCGTCCCCACAGATTCCAGCGTGACAAAAAACGCAGAATAACTATCTTCTGGTATTCTTTTCCTTAGATAATGCAGTCTCAGAGGTGATGACTCCTGCATTTGACAGCAAAGCGTAGTTTCTGTATATTTGACCGAGTTCCACTAACTCTGGCTAACCCCGTCTACACACAAACCTGCAGGGATGAAACCAGGTAGAAAATACCAGTTCAGTAATATCTACAAATTATTCTTATGATCACAAGTCTCTAAAGTCTCTCAGCATGGTTGCAGGAACCATGTAATGGTCCAGGCCAATACTGATATCTTGAAGAGGCTTACATTTCCCATGATGCACTGTATGACTTCTCTCTCCCCCATCTATCAGTATGGATTTATATCCCATAAATGCATGTTACTAACAAATGTCTTCCTTTCCATAGTTTCTCTTCTGTCTCTCTCTGCAGATATTTCTGCCTCTGGAGCCTGTAGAGTCTGATCTGTGATGACAAACCTCCTGCTGCTCCCTCTGATCCTATCAATGTCTGCTGTATACTTAAATTATTAGTACTGCTTCTAATATTACTGCTAATATGAGTTAGTATTGGCACAGTTGTCTGTTCTATTATTAGTACTGTTGTATTATTGATACCATATATTTTTACATGGAATCTGTTATACTAGATTCTATATATAAATAAAACTGAACTGAATTTTTTTATTGTGCTTTAGAACCAGAAGAGTTAAATCCTCTGAAACAAGTCGAAGTATTACTAAGGCTGTCAGACACACTACTTAACCAGCTTATCTGACATTACCTGTGTTGTTAATTATTAACATTTCCACCCTCTTTTACTACAAGTAGATAGAAACAAAATAATTTCCTCTTTAATTCAGGTCTGGTTAAGTGACATTTATCAAACCCACGCTATTCTCACATGGTGCGATGCACATCTTTACAGCTCGGCGCTGCAGTTCTCCCTCTGACACAAATTGGACGAACTGCAATAAACACCTGATCTGAAGACACATAAACAAAAGAAAGTGTAAACGGTCCAAAGTCTCAGTCACGTCAGCTGTGTGTGTGTGTGTAACGGGAAGCAGCTATTGTATGGAGTATGTGGACTTAACAAACTAGTAACTTTTCAAAAATAACAAATTTGGACTCTTTTTCATGATTTAGGTGTCTACCTCCTAATTTGATAGTTGATAGCTGCAGTTTAAAAAGTTCTTGTTTTTTTAAGTTAATCATTTTCAAATGTATTTTCTGGCATTTCAATGTCTTTTAAGGATTTTCTGAAAGCATAAAGGATAACCTTCGAGATTTGTATCAGAGACATTGTGCTGTTTTTCTGCTAATCCAACAAATGTGAAACACCAGTCACTGATTCTATGACAGAAAAGAAAGAAAAATGGGGATGTTGACGTGTGTTTAAAATGTGAAACTTATTTGCTCTGTTACTGATGTATCCCTTGTCTCCTGACTGACCTGCAGGGTGAATGAGAACTTCTTCAGCTTGTGTCTAGTCTTCTTGGTATCGGAGGCGTCCATGTGCTGGTGGAGGTCTTCTGCTTCTTATGGAGAGATGAGACAGGACAGCGTTGTCTACTCGTCAGCACACATTCGCCATGACAGCCGCTCGGTGTTTGGAGAAATAGAGCAGTAAAGCAGTTGTTTTATGGGGCTGTAAGACGTATCAAGGGCTGTCAGGGCGCTGAGATAGATAACTCCTTGGCTTGTTTTTGTACTTTATGCTTTCATTTTCAATCTTGTATATGGAATGTTATCTTTCTTGCTTTTAGAAGACCTGCTTTTTCGACTTCATCCAACACTTAAATCTTTTGACTCTTGTTTTATCAGTTTCACCAAAGCTTATTTTGTGGTATTTTATTTCATCCCCAAAGCACTGCATTGTTAACACCATTAAACAGAACACAGACCTCTGTTTTTTTCTTTGAATCTGTACTCTTTCTCCTTGTCGTGTTTCTCAAAACCAGGTATTCAGCATGTCTTCTTAATGGCCTCCATCAGACTCCCAGGCCTAAAACAAACATACACATGAACACACAAAAAATAGGACTGATGGTTGTAAAAACCTCCCACCTGCTGCACCTTTGAGCTCTCGGGCGGGAACAATAAACAATATGTTGATTACAAGTGAAACCAAAACAGATTCAGCCTGAGAACAAACATGTTAACTCACTGGGTTAATGTTCAAATTATTAACATTTTTATGTTGTTTTAAACATGTCTGTTTTGGTTATTGTGAACTGAAGAAGGAACATGCTGAAAGTAATGGCTAACTACACTACTACTTCACTCCTCTCAAACTCTGTCCTAATTTGACTAAAATGTTGTTTGATGCTGCTGAAAACAACACAACATCTGAACCGGAAACTAATTCTGGGAGATCTGGACTATGTGAGATTGTTGGTCCTCACGTGGGTGCTGATGGTGTCCTGCAGCGCTCGGTGCCAGTGGTTGATAGCGCCCGTGGTTTCTGACTGGATCAGCAGCAGCTCTGTGCCCTGTATCAGTCTTCAGCTGCAACCAGGAGAAAAAGAGACACAGGTAATCAACCTGAAAATCAATCCTTGCTCTGATTTTGTATTTTTAAACTATGTTTATTATTTATTTCATAACTATGTTCTCCATGAACACATGAAAAGTATATTCCACAACACAAGTAACATGTTTACTGCCAATGTGGTATTTTTGTTGTGTTACTGAAAGCAGAAATAGGCTTAATTTATGGGCACGGAAGAAATGGAGCATCAGTGTATAAAAAACGCTAAGGGTTTCTGAAACTACTTAGTTATTTTGTTTGTATTTCAGACCTTTCAGCCTTTCAGTTATTATTTTTTAAAAATACAAAAATTGATTTGGAAACAAGAAAAGATCAAAAGAGCATATAAACGATGTGAGCTCTCTTACCTCTATAACGGTGCTTCTTGCTGGATTTGTCCTTGGGCCCATTCCACCGAGCCGCCCCTCAGATCTACAGTGAACTCTGGTTTGGGCCTGACTGCCTCCAAACTGGACAAAGAGAGCGAATCAAAGGGAGGAAGATTAACACACAAAAGGACCTCTTCTTGTGGTTCAGAAGCACTTCTGGGCTTCTAAACAAAGTTTTCAGAAAAAACTGAACATTGTGACCTTCATGTGGGAAGTTTGTGCCACATCAGGTAGCCAGGGTGTACCTAATAAACTGCCAGCTGAGTGTGTATATTAATTCTGGCTTCCTAATAAAAAAATAAATTCCAATGAATAAACCCCCTCTTAATGTGTATACGCCTGGATTTAAATTCTTGAGGTTACAGAAAAATGACCACTTCATCACCCATTCTTTTTTACCTCGAGAGCTCATTAATTACGCCCGAAAACTTTGGTGACTAAAAACTAAAGAGTCATTGAGTTTTGCTCCACCAACTCCTTTTATGCAACCAAAATTGACAAGTAATCCTGCCCTGTGTGTCATGCTCATCCATGTATTAAGAGCATATGACAGCAGACCTGCATTCATGTTTGAACTTTACAACTTCTCCATTTTCCAAAAGAAAGCAACTGTTTTGTGAACTTCCTCCTGCCTCATGGGGCACAAACATTAGCCAAATGTCTGTAATGTAAAGCAATAACCTGCTTATAGTCAGTGATGAAATAATGTCAGTTATATCTGGTTGTTAAATTGTGGCCCGAAGCCAAAGCGAAAATACTATTAAATTGTCATTCCTATTTGCTTTCCTTGTGACGAGAAAGAAGAAATAGCTGCAGTTGATAAGCTACAGAGAGTGTGTTAGCAGGTGTTAGAGCCAGCTAACCTAGCTAAGGTTAGCAGCCACTGGTATAAGCAGGCAGGTACCCTTGATATAAGCTATGGGTTTTACAGGGTGTTCTTGCTATCAGCCCCACATCTTCGTGTTTAGATTGTTAGTCTTTTTCTGTACTGAACAAAAGTAGCGAAAAATTGCCAGATATGGTCGTCTGTTTTCACTTTAGCTTGGTGAAGATAGCTAGCTAAGGCCAGCTTTATTTGCCTTAACTGGGCAGCACAGAAAAAGACTGATAACAGAAACACAAAGATGAGCTCATAACAAGAAACGCCTGGAAGATATAGTTTACATCAAAAGTGCCCACTTACTATGGGGTGTTTGCTAACCGAGTCTGGCGAACATGCAAGCTAGGTTAGCTGGCTAACTGTTCTTTCCTCCACTGGCCAAACTTTGTCTGTTCTTTGTCATTACAAAGAAAGCGGTATAATAGCAACTGAATATTTTTTACTCAGATTTAATGATCAAAACACAGGACACAACACTACAGCATCTAAAACAAAGAGGCCTCGGGTAAGTTGGACCTGGAAACAGTATTTTTGTCGAGCCATGACGTTACGATTTAACAAGTGTTTTATCCCAATCTTGGCCTTGTGCTGGTGCCTGATAACAGAGGGTTGGGGTCAGAGCATGACAGACAGGACGCAGATGTCATACGGGAGGACAGAGAGAGAGAGGAGCACACAAAGGGAAGGAGGAAGTAACATACAGAGGCTCGGTCAGGCCTGGCTGACCATAGGCGACAGCAGGGCGTTTCTTAGCGGACTGACACTCAGTTACTCAACAGTGACAGGAGATTCAGGAAGAGTCACTGGTAGTATGGCTGCAGTATGGAGGGATGGAGGAGGATGAAGGGAGGAAGGATGGGAGGAGAGGAGGTGAAGCCAAGGGGTAAAGAGATGGAGGCATGGAAAGAGAAGGAAAGGAAACATCGGAAGGATTGAGCACAACGTCCCTCTAATGATACCATTAACTAGCTCAAAACTTTACAACATAAACTTCAGACAGCGTTGACAAAACAAAGAGCAACAGCCCCTTTTAGACTGAGACTGGATGAGATTATCAGACTTTTTCTTTTGGATTGAACTCCAATGGAGGCCTTTTTTAGCATAAAACCCAGAAACAACAACAACAACAGAGGCGACTATTCCTCTGTTGTGGCCCTTTGTCTAGACAACAGCAGCGACAGAATTACTGATCAGACAAAACAACTTTTCCTTTTTGTTTGTTTTGTTTTGTAGACAAAAGGTTCCATATCACTCACCCAGCTGGTTCCACCTCCTTGTCCTTTGGCAAACAACAGCGTAAAATCCTTGGAGACTGTCCAGGAAGAGAGTCAGTTCTTCCTGCAACAGACAGTTATAAACAGTCTGAGTGAGGTCAATAAATATGTGCAGCTTCCCGTGTGTTTATTCAGCAGAGCAGGTTATCGAACCAACTTTCTTTTATGTGACGACTAATTAAGTATTTAAGTTGCATTGAATGCCTGCTCAGATTCTGTGTTTAATTTTACTCTTGGACGATATTTGAATAATTTAATAATTTAGATGCATTCAACATAAAATTTCATTAAAAAATACTTTTATATTCTTCAAATAAAATATCAAAAGAATAATTTGGTTCATAGCGATGTAGAGATGGGCAAAACATCCCTCCCTGATTCTTAATCTTAAAGAAAATCAATTAATTTGATAAAAAATAACCATACTGATTATAACTGGAAGCAGGTGGGAGGTTAATTCAATTCAATTCCAATTTTATTTATTTATATAGCTCTGAATCACAAGAGAATCATCTCAAGGCAAAAGACCTGATGTGCAATAATATAGTGATTTATACAATCAATACAAATGCTGCTCCTGTACATTTCTATTTTATTTTTCATGCTGACTGATTTCTTTATTTATTTATTGTTAAAAGGGAACCAGATGCAACAAAGTTTCATTCAACTGTACTTTGTCCGGTAGTTTTTAGGTCTAAACTGTAATCTGTTATAATATTATAATAAAGAGACCCAACAATTCCCACCATGAGCAAACACTAGGGGCGACCGAGTGGAAGGCTTTCTTTGAGGCAGAAACCTCGAGCAGAACCAGACAAAAAAGAAGAAGAAAGAACTAAACAATTAAAATGAGCTTAAAGTGAAACTGACGTCCACATGACACAGGATTATAACAACATTAAAAGTGAGTTTGGCTGCAGGTCAGTGCTACTCACCGGTTTCTTGCCATTCTCCAGTGATCTTTGTCATTCAGGGACTCCACTTTTCAGATGGCTGCAGAAAAACAAGCATAAAAAATCATGTTGAGACTCATCAGTCGCACAAACTATGACAACCACAACAAAATCACAGAGGAGAAAACTGCTGTCAAACTAAATATTGGTAAACAATAAGCATGTGTGAATCCACTGTAAAACACCAGCAAGCTTTCCATACCAGAACAATCAGACTGCTGTCATTATTCTCACTCAGACTAAACACTACAAATTACACAGAGACATTACAGTAAAATAAATTAGAGCTGATTTCTTGGCATTTATTCCAGCGATGCCTTTTCAGATTAAGATGCAAATTCTGGTGAAGCATGGATGATCAACCAACAAGACAAAGAAAATGATATGAATGTGTGATGTAGACAAACCAAAAGCGATACACAATCTGACCCAGAGCACTGCCCTATTAACAGGGGTTTCTACACAAGGCCAAATTTCCTTTTCTGCAGCTTTATTTTCTGCTGCAACCTCTTTATTCTCAATTATTTCCAAATGTGTAGCAACCTGCAACATGTGTCACCTTCTGATCAGGGACAAGCTAAACTCCCTGCAGGTGAGTTAGGGGTGAGTACTAACAAGCGGGAGCTTGGGAGGCGAAGGGCAGAGTCAGAGTCAGAGGGGCTTGGGACCCAGAGGAGGAGGAGCGTCCTAGTGAGGAGACAGAGGATGGGAAAAAAAACTGTCACATAACAACAGAAGGTTAATGAGAAAGATGATGTGAGGTTAAAGAACACAGACAGCTGAAAAGAGTGTGATGGCAATTAGTGGTGAGATTATCATGCTGGAAAGAGAGTCAATGCCTGTGTGATGTCCAGGAGGCCGCGAGCGGATTATTAATTAGATGTAATACAGGTTCAGGGTTTCTCGGTATGCTCATACCTCTGAAGTGCTCATTCTTAGGATAATCAGTTTGATTTAAGATAATTACTTGATGTTGTCACTATGGTCAAACTCAAGCTCATCGGATTTATGGTTGAATTTCTTGGTGATATCGAGGGAACCATGCTTGAAAAAAAGGTGAATTTGACATGAAAGTAGGGTAATGTGATTATCATGCAAGCTGATTGTCTGTTTGATTAAGGGACAAAGACAGTGATTGGTGAACCCGTCCAGACTACAACTTTGTGTTTATGAGGTGTTGGCGGTAGACGATGTGAGCATACAGTTTTGACAGCAGCTGCAGCATAACAAGTCTACAACTGAAACTCGGGAACATTGCACCAGTGAAATACAACAGACAGCTGCACTCGCAGAAACTAATCCTGTGCTTTGAGCTTTGTTGAAAAAAACTGATTAATTTTTTCTAACATTGAGTGTAAGCATATGGCATTGGAATACCAGTTAGTATGTAAGACCTTATACGTTGGGTTCTTAGACATGGGGTGCTGTGTCTCCATTTGGTCAGGACGATGGGCTCCATGTGTTTCCTGTCCAGACTGCGACTTTTGGAGCATCTCCAGATAGCTGGGGAGGGTGGTTGTACTGGAGAGGGAGGGACCGGGGGATCACTGCATGACATCAATATACAGCACTTATAATGTCCTGAAATGCAAATGTAAACACATCCCTCTCCTAAATATTTCTTCTCAGTTTTAACTGAGTATGTGCCTCATTCTATAAATTGCTGTGAACATTCATGTAATAAGTCATAATAACAAAGCGAGGAAACAAGACAGAACGCCTCCCCAGATTTTAAAAATCGCCGGATAATGTCCTTTTCTTTGCAAAAAGTTGACAATCACACTACAGAGCAGTGCAGAGACTGAGCTGTTCATCTTCGAATACTGCTACTCTAGTGCTAAAACTAATTTAACAAAGCGTACTCGGTTGGTTTTTGACAAAAAAGTGTCAGTTAATAATCAGTTAATAATTTCAGCAATTTACCAGTAAAAATCAACTGTGTTTCTGAATGATTGATGGACAAGACAAGTAATTTGAAGAGAGATATTTAGAGCAATCATTTCACTGAACAACTAATTGGTCAGTAAGAAAATAAGAAGAAAAAATCATTAGTGCAGCCCTTCTGAATCTCACCAGAGTTCCTCCCTTTGTAACACAGCAGGGTTGATAGCCGAGCATGGGTAAACTTATTTAACACCATAGTACTTTTGGGTATGAGTTTAAATTTTGGTGGCGATATTGCCTGCCGAATATTTCTACTGTTTTTATTTTTCAGTTCAGTTAAAAGTTAGAAACTCACACAGAGACATTTTCAAATGCTCCTCGTTGTTTGCATTTAATGACTTTCACTTAAATAATGTTATTTATATTTGCATCATAGTACTTTTCTTAAAATAGTGTTAAAATCTCGTCTGGTTCGTGAACTGATATAGAGTGTATCGTATCGTCTCATGAGCTTAGTGTATCGTCACACTCCTATCAGTCCCTTCTGAGCATTAACTTTTAGTAATTTGATAAGCTGTCTTACCTTCGGCAGCTCCCATTCTGACCTGGAGCCGTCTGCACTGTAGTAATAAGGTCTGCCCTGGTCATCAACGTGTTTTAACCACTGACAAGACAGGAGAAAATACACGGCTCATTACTGAGTCTGTGCAAACCTACTGACCAACGGTCCTCAGACTGCTGTGGATATGCCTGTGTGATTATTCTGTACAGTGAGGAAACTGTTTTGAGTTCAATATTTTCTATCCGTTCTCTAGCAGTGGTAATCACTCTCATGCTGTGGTGTTACAACACTGCCTAATCAGTGTGGAGGAAACATTTAAGTACCTTTGGGTAGAAAATCACAAATCAACCTCAAAACCCACCCCCTCCAACCTCCACCACCAGGCATCCCCACAAACCACCACAGTAAAGAGACGGCAGATCAGCCCCCATGCAGTCAGTACCTTCTCGTTGGTATAGTCGCTGACGTACAGCGTGTGGCCGTGCTCGTCCATCTCCTCCGACCAACCGCGTGGCGGCGAGCCATACTGACTGTCTGACTGGCTAGAGTAGGTACTGAAGCAGGTGTCCTCCGACGACAGAGGCTGAAGTCGGCCGATGGAGAGCGAAAGGAAGGGAAGGAAAGACGGCGAGAGCGAGAGAGGAGTGGTCTACCATTAGAGTAAAAAGAGAGAGAGGGAGGGAGAGAGAAAAGAGAGGGCATCTTTCACCAGGGTGTTTCAGAGGAGAAAAGACCCAGAACCAATAAACCATGAGAAGCTGCCCAACACCAGATTAATACAGCACAGGCAACCAGAAGACCCATTAGAGAGTAAAAAAATCACCAATGTTCAGGCTTCATTTTGGTCGGTGAGGTGTAAATCTAGAGGTGGCTGCTGCAGCAATAAACTGGGCGACAGTGACTGTGTTTCACCTGTAGGTGGCAGTGTGGTACAGCCATTTAATTAAACAGGGGTCGACTCCAAATCAAGAGATGACTCCCAAATGATTCAGACTAATCTGCCGAGTCACAGCGTGTGTGTTCATCATAAAAATAGTCATTCACAAAGTCAGAATAGTCATTCACTGCCAAATTACAAAAGTCTGCATGTGTTTTTCAAGAGCAGATTAATCTGGTGTTGAAATATAACAAAGCTGCATGTCAGAAAGAAAAAAAAACTTTCATTTTCTCTGACAGTTCAAATCTCCCATAACAATCTGTCACCGCCGACGTCTCAACTGTCGACATGTGCAGCTTTGTTAGTCACGAGAAAGACACGATATAAAATGAATCCTTGCCTATATGCTGTTTTTATCTATTTAATATCTGCCTCTGACTCACGACACTGACTGAGCATATGAAAGCTAGTGTGTGTGTGTGCGTGCGTGTGTGTGTGTGTGTGTGCGTGACTTCTTGTAATTCTTTGCCTGTGAAAACCAGTTTGAACTCAGAGTGACAACATTTTTGCAAAGTCTGGTCATGTTGGCTGACGATCACATTTCAGTTTTTCAGTTAAACTAAGAGTCTAATACTTTATCGTTTTCCTCATGTTAAGTCTGTTTTTTACTGATAACTGATGTTGTTATTGTTCCAGGTGCTGACTGGTTGTTGTTGCCTGTGGTTCTTGTATCTGCATTGTGAATTTGGAAACCTAATGAAGGTCCATGCCTGAAGCACTGCACAGTATCTTTAATTAAAGCAGGAGTGTGGGACTTTTACATATAAATGAACGTCTGTTAAAGCTTCACACACTGCTGATAAATCGCTGGTTTTAAAAACACACAGAAATGTGGCTACCTGTGTGTTATCTGTAAACGCAACATTTACATTTCTGTTACTTGCTTTTTGAGAGCTCTTATACCAGCAACTACTTGCAGCATTTTTGAGGGGTTTAGGTTTTTGTGCCAGACTTGGGAACAATATAAACCATATTTTAAGAGAAAATATTTAGATTAACTTGTTTTACTTGTTCGTTCTGTGTCACCACCATTTAAATACTTTGTTTTTTATATAAAAAGCTTGCTGACGATCCAGGAATCCAATCAGCTGCATCCAGTTCTTCCATACCTCGGAGCTATCCCCCGTGCTGTGGCTCTCTCCTCTGGAGTTCCCGATGCTGGCGTCCCTGGCTCGGGGCGGCTTCCAGGTCCTCTCCTGGGTGGAGCGGTTGTAGTAGAAGTGCCTGCCATTCTGGTCCCTGTGGGTCTCCCAGTCGCCCAGCACGTGGAGCGGGGAGCCTGAGGGCAGAGGGGGCAGGTTGGTCTGGGTGATCTTCAGCTCCTGGAGGTTGGTGTAGACGGGCGACTCGGGGCGGCCGTGGCCTGACGAAGACACCGTCTGATGGAGGGGAAAAAGAGAGAGAGAGAGGGGTGGAGGAGTGAGTCATCTGTGAGTACATTAACAGCCTGTTATATAATCAGGGGGAGAAAGTTCCTGGACAGCATGATGTAAGAAATTCACAGCTTTCAGAGTGTAAATCAACAGCTGCACATGGAAGCCGGTGGACGCTTTCATCTAAAATACCTTAAAACACCCAGAGAGCTTAAATCTCAACTCTCCCACACTGTTAATGCCACGTTCCCTCTGAGCTCCACATGTTGTCAATCACTGAATATCTGCAAGTGTTTGTGCTGAGCAGCGAAGGAAACGGCTGAAATGTCAAATAAACTATCTTGTTGTTGAACATAGAGAAGCAGAGCACTAACCCAGAGTGAACTCAGAGGAGGAGGAGGAGGAGGAGGAGGAGGACAGGGGAAGTAAACGTTGTTGTTATATAACCGACAGTGGCAGGGACCCACGTCAGGTAGAAAAAAGGAAGTAAAACTGACGACCAAGATGCATCCTGAACATTGGGAGGACAGTTTGTCTGGGCTCATCCCCACAGCTGTGAACAGAGAGAGCTGAGGAAATCTTACACAAAAAACTGAAAAAAAGATTTAAAAGAGTATCTAAGTAAATAGGGATTATACTGTCTGTAAAATTTAAGAACTGTATGTTCTTTTTGAGGCCAGACTGTATTATAAGAAGTTTGGGAAATAATAAAAATGTATGTAATGCATGTAATCATATTCAAGCTGGCTTGAAAGAAAATCAATTCAAACGATCAAATTCTGCTTGATTAAATGACTAATAATTCCACTTCTAATGACTGGCATCACAGTTTTATAACTGTATATAACCATGTTTAAAAAACAATGCCTTCATTATAGATTTGCAGCAAACTATAACTACTTTGTCACTGTTACTTTTCTCCCTGAATCCTGGACTTTTCTGATCAGATTTTCAGTCTGCAGACAGTAACGTGTCAGATCATGAGGAAAAAACATGAATAATGTTTCAGGTAATTCAGGTAATCTGGCAGAACAAACCAAACACACTGCAGACATTTTCCTGTTGAACAGGCTGAGAAACCTGACCAACAACAAACCAGATGTTTTATGCTGTTACTGGTTAGATGGAAGAGTCTACTGTAACCAAATAATGATTTAATATGACTTAATGATTTAATATTGTGAGCTAGTAAAGAGGGAAACAAGCTTAGTGGATGTGAGTTGCTGACAAATGAACAAAAAGTTAGCTCAACAACATCTCCCACAACCTCTAATGATAGAATATCCTTCTCCAAAACCCGGACGCATGACTGATCCAGTCAATGTGCTACTTGTCATGATTATTTCATGCTGCCGTTACAAAGAAGCTGCCCGGGCTGCAGAGCAATAGGGCAGAGAGAGTCATAAATAATGCCAGCGCCCCCGAGGCCAACCAACAATGGCTCTGTGATGTTTTTATTGCGCGGGGATCAATAGGGATGAAATATGCAGGAGCCGAGCAAACAGCTGGAGGTGCCCAGGAGAATCGAATGTGCAGTGGAGTAGAAGAAGCCTGAGAGGTGTGCTGTTCAATACAGCACCACAGCAGAACAGAATTATTAAATTAAGGTAGAGAGTGCAAATATTATAAATATTATATATAGTATGAGTGGCTGTATAAATGACTAGAGAGACAAGGATTTAACTGGAAGGAAAGCACAGACAAAAGCAGGAAAACTTGGCTTTCAGGACTTCCAAAGTAAAACACTTCTTTTAATCTGTAATGCTAATGTGCAAAACTGTGCATGTGAAGCTTAAAAGTTGTGTGCAATAATTAAAAACATATAAAATATTACCTCTGGTGGTGAGCAGCTAGTAAACACATCATCCTCCTCGTGCAGAGAGATTACTCTGAGTAGACTTCTCCTGAAACGGATCATTGCCATTATCCCTGTTTTATATTTTTAAGTTTGAGTTCAGTCTCGTTTAATGCATGCAGCGCACAACCCTGATGACACACTGCTGCTGCTGTGGTCTTCCTGTATAACACCAAGCGAACGTGTGATTTAGTGCATGAATCTGTCAAAGGGGAAGTCCTGATAGTCAATCGACCGTTAAAAAAGCCAGTTAAAGTTGTATCCCACTCAAGAGTCGGCCACAAAACCACATTTCCCCCCCTCCGAGTCTGCTCTGAGAGGCGACTTCACTTCAGTGGTGGGAAGTTGAAAGTTTTAGATTCCTCTGCTGCCACACAAATACCTGATATCCTCACATGGCAACCTCATAGTGATTTCAAGCCTCATAAGGGTCATAAGGTTGTAAAACCATCTGAGCATCAGGATCATGTTTAACTGAAACTGCTGACAAACAGAAGCAGAGTGGGCTATGTCAAATAACAGCTCTTATTATGTAACTAAAGGCTGCACAGCCGGGTTGTCTCATTAAAAATGCACGGGAAGTCTCTTCGCTCCATTATAGCAGCGGTATATTCCTGAGCAGCTGGTGTTGGACATCTGGTGTGAGCAGACTGACCAGCTAATCAATACTGAGCTGTGAAACCACTGAACCACTGTGGGACATTAAGAGGCTGACCTCTTATACTGATGAAGCTGCTCTCTTTGATAGTACACCATGTTTTAAGGGAAGGTTACCAGGTGGACATGCATCACCACGTTTTCCAGGAATAAAAGTCCCATTCATTTTATATGAAGACGACGATCGGTGACTAACAGTCGGAGCACCTCCGAGGCTTGAATGGACATGAAACTCTCCAGGTTGAATCATCAATGTAAGAGATGAATGTAGATAAAAAGATATGATACAGTAAATATCCAGTTCATTGATAAAAAAAAGTCTCGAATAATTATGACCTGAAGCTAAAGAAAATCTTTTGTAGAAATCTGATAAAAACACTGCAGTTAAACCCATTTCACTTTTAAATTCTGGGTCAGTTTTTGATGAATTCAGCAAATGTGGTACAATGTTTGCTCCTAACTACAACAACGAAATATGACTAAAAATATGCTAAATGTCAGTTTTTGCTATCGCTACATAGCCAAAATTAGCATTAACAGCTGTTTATTTACCAGTCTAGAGTTAACTTTGTGAGTTCAGCACAAAACTTCATTATTTTACGTGCCGAGAGATGTCTACAGCGCTGGAAAGCAACACCAGTGCTAACTCTTGTTTTGTCTCTTCTAGTAATACCACTTTGCGATAGTGTGCTACTGTAGCATCCAGTCTGTCCTCAGTCCAACATGAGAGGATGAAGAAGCAGCGTATTCTTACCTCGTCTTGTAAATGCAACAACAAAAACTTTGAAACACTACAACATCTGACAATAATACCTGGTTATAAGAGGGGAACTGGCCATGAGCTGCAGAACTCAAACTGAGCTGATGGTTACACAATCAGACCCATCACAGCACTGACCGGTGAAGCCTCAACACCAACTAACTGGTAACCACAACACCTACTGCACAGTCAGCTACTGACAGAAGCACTGAGGTCGCACTGCACTGCAGCAGCCAATTAACACCTCTGATTACAGCTCTGCTTATTCTTAATTTCCTGTTTCAGCAGGAGTTAATGGGCAGAGAATAGGAAAAGGGACAAAGAACGACGCTGCCAAATCCTGCCCAGTCTTATCTGCACTGCCTGCAGCTCTGCAGTGGAATAATAATCAACCGCTCCAGTGTTCTCCGGCCAGAGCCAGAGAGAGAAACAGAGACTTCGGACTCTGCTTCAGGCAGTGAACGCATCTGAGCTGATATTAGACAGAAGTGGCTGCAGGTGCTTTTGGCATCACGCTGTTTATATTTAGACTGGGCCGGTGTGAGATTCAAAATACTGTGTTCATTTTCTGCAAAGCTGTTGACCTGATTAACGTTAAGTTGGGGTCACTGCTGCTTTTTTAAAAAGTAAACGCCAGGTTAAGTCTGCCAGCTCATTTCCAGGGGTTGTTTCAGTTGTGGTTTCAGTGGCTTGTTTTGGTTTTTATGGGTCATTTCTTGTCTTGAAATTGTTTGTTTTGTCTGACAAACAGTTAAAAGTCTTTGGAGAGAACAATGTTAGAAGAATAGAATTAGATTTTTTGTTACACCCAAAACTAAGAGCAAATCCCTGTCCACAATTCAGCAGAGTTGGAGACGAGTTGGGGCTGTGATCTCGTGTTTTAGCTTTGTCCTGGAATTTTGGGGAAATGTGCACCTGGTGATGTATTTTGGTAATATGACGAGAGATACTGTGTTAGAAGAGGACCGATACTTATTGAAAATCTTATTAGCAGCCTGTAAAAAGGCCATCACAAAGAGATGAGGCAGGGCAGAACCACCAACACAGGAGGAACGGATGAAAATTTTGAATGAAATATATGTTATGGAGCAGCTGACTCATGGCAAAAGAAGAAATGGACAGTATTCACATGTCAATGACAGGATAATGACTGAAACACAGAATAAATCACAGGGATAATTATGTTTTATGGAGACAAGGCAATCCACATCCTTTTTGTTGTTGTTTTGTGTGTTTTTAAAGTAAAAAGCAATAAAAAATAAGTAAAAATCGGTGGAATCAATAAATCCTCCGACCTAATCAATGCAGTTTTAAAATGACAGTTTCACACCGTTCTCGGTTTTCTCAGCGGCAGAAACAACAAAGGAGCGGTGACCTTTAGGTGGCAGCCTGACAACAAAGTCTGTCAAGTCATAAAGGAACAGGCTGGTGATGAAGCAGGAGGAGGAGGAGGAGGAGGAGCTCCACACGTTCACCTCCCCTTTTTCTGTTTGACACAGATGAACCTGCTCTGCTGCATACCACAGGGAGCTGGGGCCATGCAAAACACAAAACACACACAGTTGTAAACATAAGCACACTGCAGCACTCCGATGCCTTCACGTGTGCGCGAGGTTCGGAACAACATGCACACACATGCAAGTTCACACATGCCCAGAAACATGAAAGAACACCTCCTTCTCCTCTACTTCCTTGTCCATTCAGTTTTTAGTTTCACTAGGGACAATGTGTCTAAAAGCCTCATATATGTGTGTGTCAGTGAGGAGCCTCCACTTGTCACGGTTGTGGTCAGCCACCATCTTGCGTAACATAACACAAGTAGGAAATGTTTTCCTCTTTTGGCTACAACCTCAATGTCGCTGACGGAGGCAGAAATTCTCATTTTTGCCATAACAATGCTTGATCTTGGTTTGATGAGTCAGCCAAAAAAAAAAAAAAAAAAAAAGCCACACAGAGTCACTTTTTTAAATTAACTTTGGAGCTGGACAAAGTTGCTATAAAGCTCTAAATTAGATCCTGGGGAAGGAAGTCTAATGTGCATCCACTTTAAACTTTGCTATATGAATGCCAAAGACAGCTGTCACAACTTTGGCAGCAGCTTTGTCAAGCCACTTTTAACATAATGGACGACGAGGAAAACCACAGTTTACCACAGAAAGAAAAGCCAGATCACTACAACTGCATTTATTTTGATTATTAAATAATTTATCAGCACAAATGTCACATATTTGCAGTTTCCAGCTTCTAAAATATGAGGATTTTAATGCTTTTCTTTCTCACACATGATAGTAAACTGAATATCTTTGGATTTTGGACTGTTGGTCAAGCAAAACAAGACATTTAATTGAGTCAAGATTCAATTTAATCCATCTTTAGGACTGGTAGAATACTCTAACATGCATTTGAGTTGATCAAAAGTGGACAAATGTAGCTACAAAACAGCTTTAGTGACTTGTTTTAATTAATTTGAGCATTTATTTATTTAAAATTTCAGCCATGTCTATATCAGACATGGTTTGGGATGGGATGGTGTACAGGTGCTACACTAACAGGTAAATGTGGGACAAATGGCCAGCGAAACCAGCCACGAGGCGTGACAGCGCCCGATCGAAACAGGAAGTAAGGAGGTTATATTAGAGAGGAGTTGTGCACATGGAAAACAGCCAGGCTGGATTTCCTGATAAGATTACATCACAGATACTGTAACACACTAAATGTGCGAGAGTTAAGGAGGCGAACTAAACAGGTTGTTTTCCAGTTTCTTTTTCTGTGTTTTTCTGTGTGAAGTACTGGGCACATAAGAGAGAGGGAAAAAGAAAACCTGCAACTGAAAATGAATGTTTGTGGCGAACTGAGAATTAACCAGGAACAGAAAAAGACAAAACATAAACATGACTGAGATCCCAGACCCTGAAAAGCCTTGAGGTCTTTCAGTCTGGTCTGAGGTAATCTCAGTAAATCTGACTGAAATGAAGAAAAGAAACAAAAAAAGCTCACGGACAAACTGCGAGCTGCAAGTCAACACAAAAAAAACTCTTTAAACAGCGGCACCACCCAAGTCACTTATGCAACTCCTGTGCAATTACATTCAACAGGCAAAAAGAGCAGACAATGCAACACAGGGAAACAACACAGTGAATAGCCTAAGGTGACTCGGTACTCTGAGTGACCTTGTGAAGCTGAAGACAGGAAGCTTCCAGGCTGGACTGACCCGACACTTATCAGGCAGCTGCACTCATATTTAAATAAGGAAACTAACGGACCATCAACACATATCATTATATTTCCATGTGTCTGGACAAACAGCTCACACATTCATTCATAGCACAGACAGTGGCAGACACAGGCCTTACAACATGAGAAGATGCTTTTTAATTATACAGTAAAGGAGAGTAGAACTAATGATACACTGTTTATTACCCGAGATTATGATGATTAAAAGCAGGTTGTTGCTTTTATTTCTTTAATAAACAATGAAACTCTTCACTATTGGATATAACCGAATTAAGGTGACAACTCAGGGATGAATATTTATAATAAAGTATAATAAACTTTGACTGAAAAAGTCTAAATTCACTTTTCACCTTTTAATTTCAAGTTAATTCACTTTCGATCAATGACATTTAACTGGTCAGTGAGTCAATTCCTAAAAATAGCACTTTCTTCACAAAAAAAGATAATTCATCATAATAAATAAAAAAATAATTTAACTGTAAGAATAGATTCTTCTTCTATATAAGAATAGATTATAAAAAGATAAATACCAGTACAAGTGCATGAACAAGAAAGTGCTCTTCAGACTTAATAATAATAACATTTAGTGCAAATAATCACAGTCCCAAGATCAAATTTAGCACAAATATATACGTATTATTAAAAGAGAAATGGTATTGATGTAAATATTCATCTTGGGAATTTAAGTAATCATAAATAAATGTAATTAAGTTGTGAAACCCTGAAATAATGTTGTTAAATTGGTTGTTTTACTGAATCAACAGACCATAACTTGAAGATAATTCATTTAGAATAATGTAAAACAGCAAGTGTTGACATTTGAGAGACTGGAACTAGTGAATAAATATATATATATATATATATATATATATATATATATATATATATATACATATATGTATGTATATATGTCAGGGAGTTTGGTTCAGTAACATCTTATCTATCTGTAACAGTGTGATCTACACATGTAATAATGTGTTTGGACGCATTTTGGAAATGAAATAAAAGGTTCTTTGTTCGTTGTGGGACATGAGAGCACAGATCAGAGAGACAGTGATGTACGTGCCCTCGTTTACATAATCCTGCCTGAGTGCAGCATCTCTGAGGTCTGTCAGAGATGGAGGTCCACAGAGGGATCCTGGTCTTGTTCTGAATCTAGCTCTGATCTACTCATGCCTCTACACGAGCTGCAAATGGGTCAACTGTAAGAGGCAGCAGGAGGGAGGGAAAGCAATGGTGAAAAATTTACTCCATATAAGACTTGGTTTTGTGTCGCTGAGACGCTGTGGGGACTGTATACAGTTGGCTCCCTTCACGTGACTAAATGTAGAAGAGTACGTGACCAAGAGTGATGCAGAGAGTAAAAAGTGATTAGTGCGGGCACTGCCCAAATGAACTTTTCCAGATGTGTGTGTGTGTGTGTGTGTGCTTTTAGACTGCAGAGTGTACGACCATATGCTTGTGAGTCTGGAACAGCAGCTGTCTGGATGCCGCTCTGCCCTCGCCACAGGGGACAAGAGGTATTCCCTGCAGGCTGGGACAGGACGTCTGAAACCACGGTCAGCCTTTTTTTAGTTTTTTTTAGTTTTGAATGCAGGAAAGTCTGCACTCTTGACTTTAGTGACATTTATAACCAGAGACACTTAAAACAAGTGAGGAGAAAGGGGATTCAGAGTGGCTCGGTGACATATTTTCACTCTCTGGGCTTGAAGCTTTGCCCACTGTGACACGCTAAAAATGGCCGGTATAATATCCTCAGAGTTGACTCAGGCTTTAAATATAAGATCAGTGCCATGGTGACATTGTTATCTGAGGCCACGGAGCAGAACCAGCCAGAGGGAACAGAGAGCAGCGAGGCAGCTGACAGCCTCGACCGAATGATTAATCCTCTAATTCCATCTACCTGACTGGTCGCAGCTAATGACGCTAATTCTCCAGTGTGGTGGTTTGGGGGGGGCTGGAGGGGTCTGATAAGGACAGCTGGCATGTATATGTGTGTATGTGTGTGTGTGTGTGTGTGTGGAGATGATTATGTAAGAGGGTAGCAGGGGGACAGGTGTGGTCACTGCTCAGGGCACATAATGCAATGGGATGTGATTTAGGAAGATGCATGCTGTGTATAGTTTAAAGCAGCATGATGTAACTGTTTTACCTTAAAGTAACAGCTTCAAAATCATTTTGATGGTACACTGGGTTGTAATAGGAAGAACAGAGATTCTTTTATTCCTACTCTGCGCCCTGAATCCCTGTTTTTGCTCTATGTAATGTTAGCGAACAGTTAGCAATTCCGTTAGCGATCTTCTGCTAACTGAGTGATTGTGCCCAGTAAGTTCAAGAGTAATGCTGAACTGTAGATCAGTTAAAAAGACTTAGAAATCATTAAAGACTAGCGTTCATCTCTGATATCAAGCCAGGAAACTTTTAAAATATCAATAATTCTAAATGGAGTTTGGTGTGTTTGTTGCAGCGACAGCACTTCCTGGTCCAGAAGAATACGAGGATCATGGGTAATAGACTAGCTTGGCTGTGTTTCAGTTCAGTGAATGGGACTAAGCAGTTGGCGCTCCGATCAAGAGACAGATAACCTTTGTTTCTGTGCATGAAAACCACTTAAGCGCTCAGACTCAGAGATTTAAGTATCGCTCACAGCTGCAGAGGGCGCTGTTGCTCAGGAAAAGTTACGTTCTGTTACTTTAATGCACAAACACTGAGCTATACAACTTTTGCAAGGTAGAAAATGCATCTTTAAAATGTTAAAAATGACAGAATGAAAATAACAGTATCATCTAAATTAGATACGTTTTTCACTTTCACAATAGAAAAGCCCAAGACTCAGTTGAGATTAGCCTATCAGCCGCCCTGGCTGATAGCTATCTAAATCACCACTGATGGATGTTTACATCTTCGCACCTGTTATCTTAATCCAGCTCTGTTGAGCCAACACAGCTGAGGAGGATGAAGATATGAAGCAGAGATATAGAGACTCTTCATATCTGTCCTGCCGCCCACAACTCTCAACATCCTCCTGCAGGTTTAAACATCAGCTACCTGAATCTGTTTATACTGTACTATACCACATGGATTGAAGTCCAGAGGAGAAACACCAACATTTTACCTTGTGTTTTCATTCTGTCTATTTATGTTGGGATGGTGTTTGCTAAGTCTCAGGAAGATTTTTTATTTATGTCCAACCCAGATTCGTCCCCAGCTGGTTGATGGGACCCTCTGGTCACAAGCTCACTACTGTACAGCTGCTCTCCAGTGTCTGAGACTCAGCCAGCGAACTGACCTAGAAATCCAAAAGAGCAGCAACTATGTCAACAGAGAAACAGTAAAAGAAATGACATTTATCTCCTGGTCTGACAAAAGAACTGTTGGTGCAATAGAAAGTAATTATGGGATGAACTTTTGGATCCTTCAGGGAGTCACGAGATAAATCTGAGGGGTTGTGAGATCCTTGTAGAAAAAATTGTTAATTCTAAACAAATGTATGTGTATTTTCTTGGATTTTTTTTCAAATATTTAATTCTGACTGGAGAGTTTTGTCTCGCTGGGCCTCTAAAAAACATAAAAATTAAACAATCTAGCAAGGGAACATCACTGTTTGTTAATTCTCTGGATGAGCGACTCAAAGCTCATTAACAACCTGTTAGGACGGGGGTTTGTTCAAGTTATAATGGGTCACAAGCTTAAAAAACGTGACTGTCTGTTTCAGTAGTGGCATGTCAATCCCTCTAAAATGAATGGCCTACTTCTGAAATTTAAAAAAAGCATTATCTTCTTCTATTTTTTTCTGAGAGAGGTACACAAGGACCACACTTACTTCTCAGCAGCAGCGAATGTCAACAGAACAGCTCGTACAGCATGCCAAACATTTCCCACTTAACTGGAAATGTGAAAATGTGGGTTAGAGACAGTGACAGAAAAAACCTGTAGCCCGAGACTTGTGCTGCGTTGCATTTACGTCGGAGGTCGGAAGCGGGAAAACCTTCATAGTTGCTCTTTTGGAGTACAGACAACTTCAAAACAAACACGTCAGTTGTTAATGGATATTATTATTTTAAAGTAAACACTTCCTGAAAAGCCGTTCAAATTTAACTTTAAAAGAAATGTCAAGACACAAACTGCTAGTCTTTGTTAGCAATAGCATGTGATAACAATGCTCTATGTGGTATTTTGCTCATACAACCAGAGCAGCAACATGTCCACAGATAAAACTTGAACAGTACTATGTGTATGACTGACTTAATGTGAAACTAGTGAGACAAAACTGCTATAAACAGTGAAATTAGCAGAGTGGTCACTACGACTGATGTGAGTAGCAGCCATCTTGAATTCGTTTGTCGGGGTTGGTGGGGTTACGCTAACTTTCCGAGTTGGAAATCCGACTTCAGGGGGCGTTTCAGTTGAAACTTCCTACAAGAAACTTGGAAATTCCGACTTCCAAGTACAACTGGAATGCACCATTAAGCCCTGTGTACATGAGAATGGTAACGATAAGCATTAATACTGCAACAAATACTGGATTTATTGATCCCCGATCGTTTCTCAAGAAAAAGATCCAAACATTCACCGTGTCCAGCTTCCCAAATGTGAGGATTTTCAGTTTTTCTATATTTCAGCTGCAGCTATAATCAAAATGTCAGACCAGTGCAGCTCTACTCATAACCTCTCAAACTGAGAATTACCTCCGAGGTTAGATGTGAAGTTATATCTGTGTGTGAATGTGAACAGCTGAGCAGACAGCAGTGATCGATCTCACCTTGTAGAGATGAACTTCTGAGGTACAGAGCAAAAAGTATTCAACTCACTGTCAGAAACCATTTAACCTTTGTGAGCGTAATTTGAAACACCAGACCTCTGATTTGTTTTGAAAGTGATGAGACAGATGGCTGCATATGTGTGTGTGTGTTGTAATCCCTCTGCGGCAGACAGGGCACATTCAGTTCGTTTCCCATTCAGCAGGACATTAAGAGAACACAAGCAGGAACACAGCCTGGTTTCCACTGGAGTCTACTGACAGCAGTGTTGTTTTCCAACCAGACACTGACTTTTTATACAAATACAATCAGTTTTCAGACCCGATCAGCTCCATACAGCTGCTGTTAATCTCAAAAAATTAACCAGGTTTTCTCTAAATGTGGATGGAAACATCACTGGAGCTCCTCGGTCAGGTCAGGGGAAACTAAAGCTGGGTGAAAAATGTTGTCATAATGAATGTTTAAAGGTTTAAAGGCAGATTTTTGCACCTGAGTGAAGAAACCAGATGGTTAACTGTGGTTTTAAACTGTTCTTTATGGTCAGATCATGAGTAGGCATGGGCCAGTTACCGGTTTCAAGGTACACTGCGGTTTGAAAAGTCAAGGTTTCAAAATCACTAATATTTTCCGTCATACCGTTCCCACCCCCCTTTTGCATTTATGGGAGCACCAAGGTCACACGTCTGGAAATGAACGTATGAAACAGCTACGACAGTTAGCATGTCTAGCATCTGTGAAATAAATATTGTAGGCTCGCTACTGCGGCAGATAACAATTAACTAGCTTTTTAATATTATTGTCGAGGAATATTACATCAGTTTATATCACAATATAAAATAATATCGCAACAATTGTTCTTGTTTTATTGCAAAGCCCTAGAGGAAACTGTTTATTCCAGTCTGCCACAGAACCTATTTTGATAGGGCAGGTGAATTTGTTCACAACTGTTGTCTGTAAACACAAGTAAAAATTCTGTCTTGCAAACTTTACTGTTCCCTCTCTAAAAGTATAAGTCAATTTAAGTTCATCAACCATCACACTGATCCAAAACTTGATGATTCAACCAGCTGAAGTTACTTAACCAAATTAGAGACCAAGACAAAATGAATTAAATCTACTTCTATTCTATAAATCTTAATTGGCTACTGAAAGAAGCTCTAAAAAACAACCCCCCCCCAAAAAAAACTGGCCACCGAGGAGCTGAAGACATTAGTTTCCTCCCCTGCTCATCTTGTCAGATCACATTACAACAGACACAGCTTCACTGTTGAGCAGCCTGACCCAGCTGGGTCCACTGAATGAGTTAAGACCGAACCCAGCGGGGAGGAACAGGACCGAGTATTATTTCTTCAAACACACACTGGCACACACACGGGTCCTTTAAGGCCATCGGTTTAAATGTGTTCGATGTTCGCTCTCGGACACGAACGAGCCTATACGCCTGTTAACCCGGAGAACAAGGACACAACACAGTCATGATGCTCAGATAAAAAGAGACTCAGTGGGGAGCAGTAATTATCTAAGTAGACTTTATTCATCCAAAAATACCAGACTGCCCCGAGTGAGGCCACCGGCTCAAAGAGAGTCTGTCTTAAAACACATTTTGTGAACTTAGATGCTGCTTTCTGAGCCATGGCTCCTTCAAAATAAAAGACCATAAAGGGCGACCAACCCAGTTAAATAAAGTTTGGTAGTTCCTCATTTAGTCGTAGTTTACCAGAGATAAGTCTGTAATTTGGAACCAATCATAGGATCAACAATCCTGTTTTTTGGAAGCTTAATTTAAACCCAAGTAAATATCCATTATTTATTTATTGATGGAAATTCTTATGTGAAATTGCAGGATTTTCTGGCTAATGCTAACACTTAAATAGAATCAATTAACTGAAAGTGCACCAACTGAACAGTGTTTCTATTCTATTCTATTCAAGTAGTAATTAGTATAACATTACAAATGAAATTTTCTGGAAAATTGAAGGATTACAAAAAAAAAGAATAAATAAATAAAAAGGTTATCAGAAATAATTCACAGGCAGAATCTCCAGAGCTTTGTCACACAAGATGGCAACATCCAAACAAACCTCTGACTGACCTTTTATTTGCAGCTTTATGCAACTTCCCCTCTGTAAAGTGCAACTCTCCAAAATATTACTAACCTCCTTTTTCTGTTTGCAAAGTCATGTGGTGTCCCCATTATTTCCTAAGTCTGTTCCTGCAGCACCTGACTTCCCTGTACTGTACTAAGCCCGAGGAAAACAAACAAATAAAACAGCAGGTTTGCAAAAAAATCAAACACATAAGGTTGAAAATGACACGGTCCTGGTTAATACTCCCACACATTTTCATGCGAAGAAAACATCAGCAGAGAACATTCTGGTATCTCATTTGTCAAGATTTTAATTCAAGAGGAGCCCTGTAAAGCTGAAACAATCATTTGACAGCTAATGTTTTGATAATTAATGAGTAATTCAAGTAATATTTAAAGCAGGAAATGTGAACATTAACTAGTTCCAGCTTCTCAATTGTCAGAATTTGTTGTTTCTTCTTTGTCTCACATGACCGTAAGCTGTATATCTTTGGGTTTTCACCACTGTTTCACAGTCTTCTGGCATTTTATAAACAAAATAATGACTCAATAAATTAGGGCAATAACTGGCAGCATAATCTATAATAAAAATAATTGTTAGTTGCAGCCTAAGGCCCCTGAAACTGAACTGCAGGAAGCTATCCGATCATAAAGAGATCAGAACGCTGAAAAGACTTATCTGTAATTCTTTCTGGAACAATATCAAAAACCCTCGTAGGTCTGAACACCCTCAGCAGTAAACACAGACACCACGCCAACAACAGCCTCATAGCTTTAGGTCACTGCTCACAACTCTCTCTTTCCACTTCTGGACTCATGAAAAGCCACATTCTTTTCCTCGATGCATTAATAACGGCTCCGAGGTCAAAACGTGCGAGGAGTCAAACGCCCGCGGGGGTTCTGACGGACTGTAAAGACAGCCTACATACATTATAATGACTCAACGTTGACAATAAAGCTCCCTATTAAAAGTGACATCAAAGCAGTGAAATGAACAAACATGCTATGCAGCAAACACCCAACCAGATGCAAACATTTCAGCGGTGGGATGGAAGATTTTAGGGCTGAAAAGTGCTGGAGATGTAAGCTGAAAAGACACAAAAAGAAAACAAGAGGAGAATTATATTTACCCTTTATATTCAAAGCTTTGACTTCTTGAAACAAGAGTCCAGAAAAAAAAGTCTTTACATGCCTGAACAAATAATGGAAACACTTAACGTCAAGCAGTCGAGGCAAAGACGTTAAACAGTGGACCTCGTAAATGAGTGGGCACTGGAAAAGAGTGAGTCACGCCTGAGATGTGACACAAGTGGCCTTTTCACTGGCACTGAAAATCATAGCATTACTCGGAAATTAAGGGATTACTGTAAGTGAGAAGAATATATTACATAAGAGGGAGAGTTTTGTTAGACTAGCACCAACCCTGTTAAAGAGTTAAAGGTTTCCTCCTTCTTCCTCACAGACTTGGTTTTGGGTCTTAAATGTACTTTTACAAATCAAATCTCCATTGAAAAAGATAACAAAAGAGCCTAAAGCAACTCTTAAAATGTCCTGATAACAGATGAAAACATTTGTCACTAAATATCAAACAGGCAGGATTGTAACACACATCATTACAACAGTATTTAAAAGCCAACTTTCAGTGGAAAAATGCTAAACTACCTACATTTAAGAGGTCAGTGCAGCTCTGGCCTGATTGGGTTAAATAGGTTACTGGCCTGACATCTATATAGGACATTCTCTCTGATGAACCCAGTTGTATTTTAAGCTAACAGAGGTTTATTTAGAAAGCCAACAGGCAGATATAAGACGAAATGAGGCATTCACTTCTTATATATAGTTATACACAGTAGATTTTTACCGGCTTGAGATAGAGTCGAAGGATAGAGCTAGTGTCACACATTGTTATGAGTTCACTTTTTCCTTTATATCACTGGTTTTTCCCACATTTGAAAACATTAAAATGCCATGAAATGAGCAGCTGAAATTCCTGGTTCAATGCTGCTAACTGGAAAAATCATTAGTGATGACCTCGTGCACATAAGACTGACCCCTCATTGTCTTATTGAGGATGTAGAGGTGTTGTTTGGGTCCTTAAAGCAACTGTCCCACTTGCCCCCCAAGGCCTGTTCTTGCTCTATGTAACTTTGGTTTTTCAGGCACAATCTCCCTCTAACTGAGCGATAGTCAGCGGCTTAAACTGCTGGAATCAGGCAATCAGCAAGTTCAAAACAAATGCTGAACTGTAGATCAGCTAAAAAGACTTAGAAGTCATTAAAAACCAGCGTTCATCTCTGATATCCAGCCCGGAAACTTTGAAAATATCACAAAATCTGAATGGAGTTTGGTGTGTTTGTTACAGCGACAGCACTTCCTGCTCCAGAAGCCGGGGATCATGGGTAATATACACCGTTCGGCCGTGTTTCAGTTCAGTTTGAGCTGTCGATTGGTTTTGTTAAAAACTACTTACAGACTCGGAGCCCAACAGAATTAATTACCACTTGTGGCTGCAGAGGGTACTGTTACATTGTGTTGCTTTAAATAGCACAACAACAATTTTGATGATCAGTGTTATTTTCAAAGCAAAAAATGACAAAAATTTGACAAAAAATATAATTTAAACTGAATATACATTTTAAAAAGTCATCTTATATTCTGGATATTTTGGGGGCATTTTTTTTTCCTGATGTTTCTGATATTCGATATACAGAGAACGACCAGCAAATTAATCAACAAGGAAAATGATTATCTGCAGCCCTGAGTACACATATAAAATCAACAGTACACCCTGAGTTATGTTTAATAATCTAGAACGGATAAGAAAACACCAGCAGAGCACTACACGCCTTTAGGACCAGAAAGCTGGTTCAACATACTGTGATAGAGCGAGCAAAGAGGCCAACAATTGCGATGCAGGAAAGCCGAGCAACAGCATGCAACGACAAAATGACAGAGCAATTAGAAAAGCTGAGAGTGTAATTAAGCTTGACAATGTGCCCAAATATTCCCTCCAAAGTCTTTTCACAAGGTCAACAACAGTGCAAGGTAATTGTTGGTTGACTAATGAGGAAATAATCTCCAGCCAGAACCAACGAGTGCAGAGATGTCGTCAGGTTTGATGAAGAGACAGAAACAGTTTAATGCACTGTTCCCACAACCTGAAGTGACTGCTTAATGAAAACTCCTCTTACACTGCAGCATTAGTTTCAATGCTCTAGATCTGAGTACATCGGCATCTCTCTCTCTTAGTCCATGTAGGTTAGCCTGCTGAGTTTTCTGCCAGAGCCTCATTGATTATCACGTATCCCAGTTAAACCATGGGACAGAGCAGAGAGCTGCCTCCAGTAAAACAGGCCAACACCACAGTACTTTGTTACTCTGTTATAATACAGCCATGTTTGGACTAGATAACGTCACCAGTACGGTTGTATTTCATCTCATAGTGGTTTCCTTGACTAATCAAGTCAGCCACTGTGGTTTACAAGAGCTGTTGTGAACAGAAAAGTAGTGAAAGATACTCAATATTAGGGATGGGATGATATATGATTTTATCGCCCATCGTGTTAAAAAACACTCACAATAAGTTGATCGTAGGGGATTTCCATCATCGGGATAATCGTGAATGGCAATAATCATTTAATATCTTCATGAGTGACTCAAAAAAAAAAAACTCACTAGCCAATATACAGTCCTGTATTGATTTATTTTGAATTGCCACAAGGGGGAGCTGCACCTTTCCAGTCATTCCAAAATGCTAACCCTGTTAGCATGGCTGAAGGCTCGCCCGTGGTATTCCCCGTGAAAGAAAGTTAAATTGGATGAGTGAAAATACTATGGATACCAAAACAAAGGACTCAAGGTAAAATTAACTAACGTTACCATCAGTTACTTAACATAGCAAGTGTTGGTTTAGTTATACAAACGTTAACGTTTATCTAAAGGTTTGTTTCTTTTGACGTTAACGGTAACATTAGTTTGGCCACAGCCCATAAGGAGCAGTTCAAATCAATTAGAATATATTTTATTTGACAGAAAATCAATCTTAGCCTGTTGTAAGATGAAGTATAAAGTTGATAGTTTTATTTATTTTCCTTTACATTTGCAGGGGAACCTCATGATTTATAATTACCTACAGATTGTTTTAATGGTTTTCACTCAAAAAAGATGTGTCCTGTCTGTGATGCAACAAAAATGTTTGTTTCTTACTAAAATGTAAAGTGACCTCAGTGTGTTTTGGAGCCATTTTAAAAGTTTATTTTAATGATTATCAAAATATCGTTAATCACAGTTATTTTGGCCAGGATAATCGTGACGTGAAATTTTCATATCGTCCCATTCCTACTGAAAATCAGCACAAATATCTGCTGTTGACATGGTGTCTTCTAAAATGTCTTCTTTCTCGTCATCTCCCCATCAGTCACCTTCTCCTTTTTCATGCATATTTCCCCCTCATGTTATCTTTCATAGCTCATTCTGCACACACATCAGGGAATCATGTATTGACCTGTCTCTGCAGAACGTGGTGTAGAGAGAGAGAAAAAAAATAAATGTACTCAAATACTTTTCACCTCCTCCAGCTACACAGAAGAAGCCACGTGTCCCAGTTTCCTTACAGCCGCATGCCTCGACAGAGCACCTCTTTATGGAGGAGGAGGAGGAGAGTAAAGGGCAGGTATGAGGAAGACGGAGGCAGGAAGAGCGATCCCCCTGGCTAAGGATGATCCTGCAGTCAGCCTGTGGCGTGTCAGGACTTCTCTTTTTATAAATGACTTTATGGGCTCAAGCTGAGAGTGTTTGTGCAAAGAAAAGCACTGAGTAGGAAAGCATAGGTTCTGTTTAAGATAAGAACTTAAAGGAGACATCCAGCGGAAAACACTATTTAGGTATCTTATGTCATCTAACACTGTAACTGGTCGAATAGCAAATATTTATGTCATAAAATACACATAGGCTAGATTAATATGAGCTACTACTGTATATAGAGAAACACCAAGAGGCTGTATGAGGAAAGTATAAGAAAATCTCTTCCTGAGACCCTGCGTCCTCATATGGGGACATTTCATTTTGGGTTTGCTGCGCCTTCTACTTCATTTTGCTCAACTTAGACGTGTTGTCCTCGTTAGCTGATGCTTTTTTGTGCAGCATAGAAACTGTATAGAGTTACAAGTCATATGGCTTTTAGATGTGTTGCATTGTTTGTAATTTTGGTTTTGCACAGCCATGACTTTATTTTGTTACACAGTAAAATAAACTCATTATCCCCATATGCAACTTAATTTTATTCAAAAACGACTTTGTGTTCAAAGACATGGTTTAGTTTTTCTATTAATCAGGTCTAACTGATCCCAAAAAGCTAAGAGAATTTAGAAATGCAACACTTGGGTCTTTAATGCAAATGTGTATGCAAAATTGCAGTGTGGTTTTCAAAATCTGATCTCTAAACCTTCTTGTCATTGGGGTAAATATTTGTATTTGGCTGTAATGGGTTCACAAACACTGAGTACAAGTTATGTGCCTCTCAACAAATAAAAGTAAACTAACAACAGATAAGAGCTCTCCCAACTCTCACTCACTGACTTCTGAAAACTCATTTATATCAATCGAATCAAAACTCAGCACAAGCCAACAGGATTCTGTCAATAATTAATTAATTGCAGACTAAAGAGGTGGACTTGTTGCTTGTTGGCTTCAATGCCATTTGCAAGACAAAATGAGATAGGGAGGTGGATTTGGAGCCCTTCAGAAAAGCACCTCATCCCTCTGTAACCAACAAAAGACACAGTGGTTGTGCTGAGAAGTTATTGTGTCTAACTATATGTGAAGAAGCCACATACAAAGTGTGTCTGAAAATGGTACAAAATGAATAGAAAGGAGGGGGAAAGTGCATTGCACAGGCGTTGTCAGCTGCTGTAGCTCGTCTTCAAAATGACTCCTGGCAGTTTTCCATCCACTGGCTTCCACTCCGGGGATGAAGCATCGTGGAGAGAGGAGCCGGAGATTGAAACTGCTGGCTGAGATTACTTCAATGACCATGCAAATCCTGCAAGGTCATTCTGATGGGCATGCAGGGGGGAGGCAGAGAGGTAAAAGGAAAACAAAACTCTGCAACAGTTACATGGGGAAGAGAACAAATCAAAAGGGAAAACATGTACTAGACTGCTGCTATTTCCCCCCTAAAACATGTTCCAACCTGAACTGAAAAGTGAGAATTTGCCTAAGAAGCACTCAGGAGCACTAAGGTCGAACTTTGAGTGAATGGTGTAAGGAAAAAGGAAACTCAAAACTAGCACAATCAAGTCCACACTGCAAGACATTTCTCTCCACCACACTGCCTAAGAAACGGTTTCCCATGGACGAAAAAGCAATACAGATCCAGCAGAAAGTCCATTTTTTGTGTTGAGACAAACATGGAGCATGGAGGATTTTTGGTGACGCAGCCCTGAGCTTGACTTGACCTGACAAGATCAAACTCTTACGTCACAACATGTGCTTTGTTGTTGTTTTGTTGACGTATTTTTCTACCCAACAAAGATCTGGTGGGACAGATTGTTAAGATAAACCCGATAAGTGTTTGTTTTTTTCCCCTGAAAGATCCCAAAACTGTCTGACCAGACTGGGAACAACAAGAAGAATCTTTATATATGTATTATAAATCGTCAGTGTAGAGGTTGGACAGTGTGGGTTTAAAGGACAATGCTAGTTCATTTGGGAGTAAAACAAAAATAAGCAAATCAAAATGTCAGTGATAATCCCTCATTACACAGGGAAACTAACTGTTGTAAACATCCATTTTACAGCTATGTACGATTGAGGTGAGATCAAAAAGTTCTGAGACTGTTCCCGTTGTGAATGAACAATATGGTTACGCACATGCAGCAGTAGCAAGTAGAGCAGCGAGGGCAAGAATCAGATTCAGCTCCCATTTTAATAATTAGAAACTACTAGGATACAATGAGCAGAGAGCACAGCACAGAGAGGGTTTTGTGAGACGGACAGATAACAACAAGCATTGTGTTATTTGACTTTGTATTCACCAAGGCGTAGTAAAATCCAACTGTCCTTGAGGGAAAAAAACTTGCTTTTTCCTATTCAGAATACCAGCCATTCACTGAGCCTGAACCTGTATTTCTGGTCTTGAATGCAAATGAACAAAAGTGTGCATCACGTCTTTGGCTTCTCAGACAGCAAAGGTACAAAAACCTGCTCACGTCGAATCAGTTCAACAAGACAAAGCGAGCTCGCTGAGTTTTCTTTGTGGGATTTAAGTGCATTTTACAGATAAACTACAACAGCACAACATTACACAGATACTGTGAAATGGTACATTAAATCAGCTTAACACTTGCTGCAAGTTATCAGAAGGCAGGAGCTGGAGGAAGGGGAAAAGCAGGAGGAAGAGGCAGGCAGGTCTCCCAGAATAATCTACTAATCTAATCTGAAATGGAATTATCTCAGGGGCACAGTCCAAACAGGTAGTTAAGGAGCTTTTATCCTGCAGGAGAGGAGCCAACATTAAACCTAGGAGAGCTGACAGTGTGCAGCCAATTTCCCAGCATGACTCTGCAGGTCCAGCCATTCTTTCTGTAATCTTTGTTCGTCTTTGTTCCTCCAAAGCATTTCAATCAGTGTGTTCCAGGCTGTGCATCTGAAAACTGATTTCTTCACAGATCACTCTGAAATGTGCAAATTGTTCAGGATTCAGGCAGCGTGGGGAGTAGGCAGACATTCAACGCAGCACAGCTGCTTGACGAGAGTTTGACAAATAAACACAAAAGCTGCAGAGCTGGGTTTGAACTTGTAGTTACAGCCTGAACTGTGCAACTATTACGCCACACTGCAAGCTACTACCATTATACTGAGGAGTGAACATTTCAGCAAATACTTCCAATACTCGCCTAAACATGTCGTAGCTAATTTATGACTCCAAATAAGGCGACCTTGAGCTATGAAGAAACATTGGAGCCTTTCTCATCAAAACCTAGAGAGAACTCAAGACAAAACCATTTAGTTTGTTCAGACGTTTGAACCAGTAGAGTGAGGTTATGATGGATCTGTTGAAAAAACAGCTGTGTCGTTTAGCTGTAGTTACATCATTTACTGTAATCCAAACAGCCTCGACAGCTTGAACTTGTCACCCACAAACTGCAAAAATGTTTATATCCGTCTTAAACTCCAGCCCTAACACACTAACACCAACACAGTAGATGTGGATGATCAGCTCCTCACCTGACTCTAAAAAATGTAGCTAAAGTTAAAATTCTTTGCAGATGATGACGCGCAATAATATGCACAAAAATGGACACGATCTACAACATTTTGATCACAAAAGAATCTTCTTCAGGACCCCGTTTGTGATTGATTTAAAGTCATGTCCATTTAGAATAAAATAAGAACTGTGCTTACTCTCAGTGTTCACTTTATTAGGTAAACCTGAGCACTTAATGCAATCCAACTGTTTTGGCTGTAGTCAACTTTTATGATGCCCATAGTGCTCTTCTTTTGACGCTGTCACAAAGGTGTTAATTACTTAATTATATAGCGCTGAGGTTTCACTGGACTAAATTATCCTGACAGGTGTTTCTCACATTCTGTCTCACTCATGTATGTAAATTGGAGGGAGAAGAAACTAGAAAAACCTCTCAATACAATGTAGTCCAGTCAAAGTCCTTCTAGGCAATTCTCGCTCAGTCGGCAGCCATCTTGGTTTCACGACACCAACCTCTTTTACGGCTCAATCAAGAACGGCATGATGGGATGCCAAATGCAAGAGGATCAGCTTAAACTGAACATTACAAACTTCGTAAAGATGGATGTTATCTCTCTCTGTTGTATTGGACGGCATTAGATTGCAAAGTGTGTGTACACTAGGTGTGTCAATATTTCACTTCACTAACCCTGGTAGTGTGAGAGCCTTGCTCAACCGCAGGGTGGAGGAGGAGGACGGTGTACATGAGATGTGACGACATGATTTATACATTATTACAGGTTTATATGTAACTAGAGGTTTATTTATAATGAAAAATGAGCCTGAACAGAAGCTTTCATCAGCCTTGCACAGCACTAGAACAAAGCTTAAGCAGGGATCATCCTGTCATTGATCCCCGACCAGTTCATATTATTACCATTCACACACTGTTTTCCTTATCCCATGACCTCTGCCCTGTGTAACTGCAACATCTCCATACGGTAGAGCTACATTTAAAGGGTTTAAAGGGGAAAAAACTCATTTGCTGAAGATGCAGTGACCCATTGAACTTGTGACGTCTATATGAAACCCACTGTAAGCTCTTTGAAGAAAGTAGGTCTTTGTGATTGAAGACTAAACCAGCCTAACCTTACACTGTCGTCATTAAAGCTTTAGCTGCAGGAACTCACACAACATATGGACTGTACACTCCTTACATGTTCCTCGGTAAGTGAGGAAGTTGTTATCCTTATTTTAGTCATGGTGTGAGAAAATGACAATGAAAAATGATCTATATGTCACAGATGAAGAGGGTAAATGACTCTTCAATGCAATTAAATAAGTAAACCATACAGGCAGTTTTTAAAGGAGAGGGTGCAAGGTGTTTTACAGAAAAACAAAAGATAGAAAAAGATTTAAGAAATTACAAAACAAGGCCAAAATCTCCAAAAATGGTCGCAGTTTGGAGCCGTGGCTAACAATATCAGACTGAATAATTCAGTAAAACAAGATCAACTCATCTTCTCTGTAGCGGTAATAACCTGTTTTTCAGTTTGTTTGTTTTTAAGGATCATGTGTTTTAATATTCTTATTATCTGACCGACCTGAGTAAGAACACACTGTGAGAGGGCTACGCTTTCTTGAAAGAGGAATGCTGCAATAATCAGACTAAAGACTGGAAAAATCTTTGTTCCCATGTCGCCAAGTTAATCATCTCTGACTCTGAACTTCACTGGGGGCAAAGTGCACACACAGAGACGGCCCTTTCTGCCGGAAAGTGAGAAATTATAGTGCACGCTGTCATCAGCTAGACAAGCATGAGTACACATGGGCAGGGCCACGAGCAAACCTTTATTTATATTGGACCTGGAGATTATATGGTGCAAACCGTTCTCTGTCATTTAGTGGCTGCTCACATATACATGTTGGTTTGGAAAGGACTGATCTCACTTTACAGAGAGAAGTCTGAGAATAACAAAGAGCTTTTTTCTTGTGTATTAGGAAGAACACCTAATGGTAAATCTTTGAAGAGGTATTTTGTTTCTTTAGATGCTCGTGTGGACATGAGCATCTAAAGAAACGAGAGAGATAAGAGAGATAAAAGGGGGGAAATGAGGGAAAGAGTTTGCCAAACTTTGCTCTTAATAACATGTCAGTGGATGATGACATACAAGATTAACCTCAAACAAGACTGGGTTAAATCCTAGTATATGAGTGGACTGTGTGTGATCAATGTGCAAAATATTGTGTGGAACTTCTACTGCAGTAAAGCCACACAATAACAAAAACAAACTAACTGATCCAGGCAGCGGTTGACCAGCAACTCCCATGTTCTGCCTGGTAAAATTACTGTTTTTGTCAAAGGAGTCTGGTTGAGATACACGGCGATGTTTCTGGTTAAAGAAAAGGATCTGGTCTGTCTCTGTAGGAATCCATAGTGTTGTCAGACTTTTAATAACAATCTGAGCCGGTCAGTGACAAAACAAGCACTTCAGTGGACGTACTTTAATGCAGACAATTGTCCTTCAGATTACAGCCAATTTTTTTGCTCAACACTGCACCAATTCCAAAGATTTTTGTCCCTGTCAAGTGAAAGTGAAGAGCTGTAACGTTACATTTCAAGACACTAAGAGAAAAGTTCTGCACTGTTCTGTAAAACATGTTCTGTTCAGTGCACTGCAGTCGTTCTACCTGTGCAAAATGAAAGCGACAGTATATCTGAAACCCAAGTAAATATCGCAGAATATTCTGTCCTGTCTGCTACCTCCTCCTCTTCCTCGTCCTCTCTGCTGCCCTAAGCTCGGTCTCACCAGCCAGCTGTCCAAACAAATGTTACGTAGCTGGCGCTTATGTAATGAAGCATGGGGCAAGTGCTTAGCGCATCCTCTTAGCCGTCCTGTCGCATGCCATCATCGGTTCAAACGTCTCAGGATGCAACTGAACTGAACACCCCCCCTCCACCTTCCTCCTCCTGCCTCCTCCCTACTGATTTTATGGACTCAAAGTGGAAAAAGTAGCCAGGGTTTCAAGCGATCGATGTTATGGATCACTGCGAGCACTCGCGCTGAACGAACGGATAATAAACACACCGTCTGCCCTGAGCTTGGGAACAAAAGCTGCAAGATCAGCTGCTCTGTCTGAGAGAGAGAGAGAGAGACAAAGGCAGGGAATGGGGCAGAGCTGAGACAGAATAGTCACATAAGCTCTGTGTGCGTGTATGACTGAAAGCTTCTGTAGATAACTTTAGCGCTCAACGCTCTCTCCTTGCATGACTGGGATCAAAATATAGAGTACGGTCGCACAACAAACACAACTTAAAACAGATGGTAATTCTCTTAGAGTGACACAAAATGCAACAGTGGCAGCTGGTAAGTGCGTTAAAGAGCTTCCTGCGACCTGAAAAGCTTTTGTTATGAGTTGGATTTTGTTAGAAATATTCGCCGGCGTTAGTCGCTGTGCGGTGCGTTTCTTTGACACAACAGAATATTCTCAGGGTTGTGCTGACTTGGCAAAAACTGCACATGTAGCTGTGTGAGGAGATCGACTTCCCAGGCACCCGGAGTTGACTCCTCCTGTGTTGCTGCTGCCAGCACACATGCACATGATAAAGAAGCTGTCTTACCGTCTCATTCTCATCTGGGTACATACTGTCCTGTAGCGGAGTTGCTGCTGCAGAGGAGTAAGTCTCGTAGCCGGCGGTGCTGACGGGGAGGACACTGATGATGCAGAGGAAAACACAGCAGCCTCTGCCTATTCGCAAACTCTCTCCCTGACTGACATGTCACTGTGGCAAACCAGATAATGTCACTCTGAGGGCCCCGCACACACACTCAAACACACACACACACATGCTGACTGTTATTCACTCACACGTTCTTACATAAACAGAGAGAGAGAGAGAGGGGGGAGAGAGTGCAGCGATGCTCGCTCTCCCCGAGCCGCCACCACACACACAGCTTGACCTGCCCTCCTGTAATAATGCCGCCGCTCTGGACAACACACACACAACGCATAATAACCAACATGCATGTGCACACACACACACACACACATGAAGAGGGATTAAGAAAAGCTCCATAAAGTGAGGACCAGTCCCCCCCCACACACACTTCTCTTCTTTGTCTCTAATCAAAGGAGTCATACAGGGCATAGTAAAGATTTACACTGGATTATCCCCCATAATCAGCATCAAGGATATTTATTATTCCACTGACCCTCCTGACTTCCATCAGTCAGGGTGAAGATCATCACTCCTGCAGCTCTCAAAGGCATCAATCTACATCATGACGTGGCAAAAAATAATAATAAATTGCTTTCTGTTCTCGACCAGCCGTCTATTTCTGTGTTCCTGTGAAAGCTGCAAATCTCCCATCATCATCATCATCATCATCATCATCATCATCTTGGAGGCAATTTTTGACACTACTCCCACAATTTTCTTCAAATGCAAATGAAGTTCAAAGCGTCACACGGCCGGTAAACAACACCTCGGAGTTCTGAGTAAATTAAGACAGCAGTCGTTCAGTGGTATGTGATGGTATTAGGGATGCTCTAATCTGATATGCTGGATCAATATCAGACCAATGCTGACCTTATTAAGCAGATTAGGCCATGATGTGACCAATTCACATTAAATTCAATTACTTTGTGGAAAAAAACACTATTATTCAGGCACAGTGGACCACTGACTCAGTTTTTAGCACCTCTGCCTCATGCTAAAAATGACTGCAATGAGCTCCATGTGGTGAGATGAACAGATTTTATTATACAGGAGCTGAAGCTCCATCGTGGCCGGTTGTGGACATATTTTTTAGGATGACAGCTGGGACAGTTTGAGGTCCAAAAACAAACATTTCTATGCATTTTATCTACAAAATGTTTCTGATCAGAGTCAGAAAATGTCCGATATCATGATATGTATCGATATTGTTTTGTAAAATTTATCCATACTGACCAGCCCCGGCAGAAGAAGTGCGTAATCTTGAGGTATTTACATTTTAGGAAGCTTTTTCGGGCAGTGTTAAAGGGAGTTAAACTTTCAGAGCTACAGCACAAACAGGTTAAGTTCAACAGCTCCACCACAGCTGAAGAGGAGCAGGTGAATGTTAAAGACAAAGGAAAAAAGAGGAATGATAAAGAAAAACAGCGACTGAGAGTGAGGGTGTCAAACCTGGCCTTACCCCTGCTCTGTTACACAACAGCCAAACACGCTGCAAAGGAGTGGGTCAGCTGCCAGACCGCCTGAAGCTCTGTGTGTTTCTGTATGTGTGTGTGTGTTTCTGTGTGTGTGTCCCAGGCCGAGAACAGCACAGAACAGTACTATAAACCCCTCAGGGCTGCTTTGTAACATTGCACACAAACTGACAGTACCACAGTCTGCAGCGCTCCACTGAGACTCCTGCTTTTTCCCCAAATGAACTGCTGCTGTTTGCTGAGGGTGATTTTCCTGAACGGAGGCATCTGGGAAGTCATTCTGAGACTTAAATCCCCAAACACATCTGAATCCACAACAGAAACAAAGCAGTATGTGCACCAAAAAGATACTGTCTTCACTAATTGGTGCTAATGCATTTAAAGAAAGGACTAAGACAACAGACATTATAGCTGAAAAACAAATATTTTGTTCATTAATTCATTGATTGAATTGTTTTTCCAGCAAAAATGCCCAAAAATTGTGGGTTCCAGCTTTTTAAAAACACCCAATCTTCACATTTACTTGTCTTAAAGGATGGTGCACTGACTTTTCTTTGGTTTTTTCTGTGTATTTTTTGGGCCAAAACAAGCTTTTGGAAACGGTAATCGCCATTTTTTAACATTTTCGGACATTTAATGAACCAAACAATTGATCAACTGATCCAGAAAATGCTCTCAGAATTAAAAATAAAGAAAATAATTGTTAGTTCAAGCCCTGATAAACACAGCATGTCATTGTGCTGCCAATCACAGTCATCTGTTTGGTTGAATAATAACCCAGATGTGAGAGAAGTGGGTTCCACTCGTTTGTATTCCACGAACAATCTGGCAGGAAACATGACGGCGTGAGATAAGACAGTTAGAAAATAAACTTAATAAAAACAGTTTCAGCAAATGTTGATACTTGCCCTTCTATCAACAGTTAAAGTCAGGGTGACCCTGAGCAAGGCATGTAATCGCTGCACTGACGTTGTTCAGAGGCAAAAACAGGATTGAGGAGGATAATGTGTGTCAAGGGAAAACCAAGGCAAAGCTTAAAAAGTGAGCGAGACAGAGTTCAGATCCTGCAAACTGCCACTGCCAACATGTGATATAATGAGCCTTTTTAATAAGGCAGAGAAGAAGAATTAACAGCAATGCAGATGGCCGAGCTCCTTTTAACAGATCCCTCAGACTGTGTGTTAACAAATCTGCATGGATGTGTCTGCTCATGACTGCAGACTGACTGAATGACTGGATTAATAAATCACTTATTTTATGTGCTACGGATGCACATTAATATGCATTGGTGTGCCCAAACCACTTAGCGCACAAGGAGGTGTGACGGTGCAAAGAAACACACACATGCCAACTCCACTTCCTGCCGCACTGAGTAATCAAAGAAATGAGGAAGTGCTTCCTCCGATCAATCATCCCGCTGAGAGTCATTAGAGGTTTTTAGTTGATTACAGCCGTCATGAAGAACGATGGGAGACTGCAGGGCTGAGCTGGCGTTACTGACTGTGACAATCAAAGATGTGAGGCAAAGAGACGGGGTGACTCTTAAAAGTGTCTGTTACTTTTAAAAATGAGACAGTCTGCAAAGAAACAACAACTGAATTACGGACTTTAAATGTTCATTTATCATCAGATCTGCCTTTTCTGGTAATTACAGACTTCTGAAGGCTTTAAAAACTGCTTCTAAATTAAAGACTTAAAACTTTCTCAGGACCTGCCAACACACAGCAAGCATGCAGAAAAGAAGACACAGACACAGGCTCGGGTTAGCTCAGTTTTTGCAGAAGTCAGAGGGGAGTTGTGGGTAGACTGAGGCTTATCTATGACACTAATATGCACAGTCAAGGTATGAAAACATTAAGATAAAGGTCAAACTCAAACAATATCAAATGCTGGCACCATTTTCTGTGTAGTTACAGAGAATTACAAAGCGTCGGAGCTTCCTATCTTATCTCTGTTAGCATAGGATACACTGTCCGATAAATCAAATTCCTGCTCATTTATTGTCCTGAGTAGTTATTATTTCTTCTAGTTCATCACCTGAGGCGAGTTCTGTCATTTAACCTTAGGAAACCAAGTAACATTGTATTGTTCATTAACAGTAAACAACCGACTGCTGTCAAAGTTGGTCAAGTGGGAATTTATGACAAATAAGAAATGATTTCAGGTAGTGTCTTGGATTCTGTGGAGTTTACTGTGTTATTTCCAACCTCAAGAGTCAATGTTTCCTGTTGTTTTTTCTTAATCTTATCTTTCTCAAGCTACGACTGCATTGTAGAGGTTCAAATATTTTTATATTTCCCCTGTAAATTTCTCCTTATCCACTTCAACAGCAACAAGATTAAGTCGTGCTATCACATGATGAGAGAAAAAGTGAGGGTTCAGCAGCCAGGAGTTGAAATTTGAGGGTAAAACTCAAGAAAAAAACCCAGAGTGTTCATTTCCAGAACTAATTATATTAGTTTCTTACATATAGAGTGTACAGTATATAGCATACTGAGAGTTTGTCACAAGTGCTGTTGGATTATTAAGATCCTGAAGGAAGAGAGATGATGAGAAGCAGAGTGGACGAGGCGGTGCAGCGAAGCAGCAAATTAAAACACACTGAGACCTTGAGAACCATTATATTCAGTGGCTGGAGGGAAACATCTGCTTCAGTGGGCACAATGTCCAATCCACCGTGGCCGGGGGCTTTAAGACGTCCTGAAAGTAGCAGGTGATATCTCGGTTGGCGACTTCAGCATTTTTTCAACTAAGGATCAATGGCTGATGGGCTTAAAAAGAAACTTGGTACAAATGTTGAGATGGCTCGGTGCTGGTTTTTCAAACACACCTGCACCATTTCTTTTATTTCTGTAGAACTGTGTTGCAGCACGTCTCCTCTTGACTACACGGTGGAGACAACAGTATGAAAAAAGTATTGTTTACCTTGATTATGTTGTGGCCAATTGAAAAAATGCCTTGCATATTGATCCGCCAGTAATGCAAATGTAGACCTAACTTCTAACCTCAGCTCCCAGACTACAACTCAGCACTTCCTGTTTCTGCTTCACAACAAATGCTACTATCAAACTTCTTTTATCTTGAAAAAGCAACAGGGAGGAAGTGTGGGATTTTGGAATTTTGTTCTCAGGTTTTTACGTCATTTCATTAAACAAAAGAATGAAAAAAGCTTTCTGAACAAGCTGATTTCGCATGTTCATTAGCTCGGTCGCAAACCGGACTAAGTTTCCACAGTTTTTTTCAACTGACAAATTTGTACTCCTACATGCAGTGCCTCGTTTACAGAGCAGGTTATGCTCCAGCAGAGGAGGGTTAAACAGAAGTTTTCTCAGTCAGCAAAGCAGCACACTATTAGTAAATGGTGCGAATTCATGAGGCAAAAGTTCACCATGTAGATGAATTTGATGCCGAAGATTTTGAAGTTGAAATTTTACTGTATTAAATTCTGGTGAGACATGACCTTCAGATGTAGAGGAAATAAATGGAGGGAAATCTTCCAGATCAGTCCTTGAGATATCATCAGAATCCAATCAGCAGCGTCTGAGATACTGCAAATGACAAAACCCCCGTTTCTGGGACATTGGTAATAATTATTTTTTATTTTTTTGAAAAGACCACAAAAAGACAAGACACAACATCCCAGAACTGTCTGAGATAACGGAGAATGGATGATATAATCGCAGCTACACAATATAAAAAGTTCTGAGAAGCGAAGCCTGGAGGATAATGGGACGGCGGCAGCTGTTTAAAGTGGACTAGTCACACAAGTAGTGACAAAGGAGGCCTCCAGTGTCAGGTCCAGTGCAGCAGATAAGAGCCTGGTGAGGAGCTGTGCAGCTCTGCAGACACACTCATCACGGCCCGGCCAAGTCACTTATCAGAGGGAGCTGCACGAGCTGGTCATAGAGTGGTGCAGGAATGAGTCCTAAAATAAGTCCCAAAATAAGTTAGCATTTTAGAATTCCCCGTTCACTCGTCCCAAAGTCAATGGGTTTTTTTGAATGGGCTTTTTGGTTAAATGCCTGAAAAAAGTTTTTGAGTTTGTGGTTTTAACACAAGCTCACGACACATTCACGTTTCATTCTAGGATATAAAATACATCAGAAATTGTGATTTTTTTAAAGCTTTTACGTGTCTTAAAAAAGGAGAAAAGGAGGTCGCTAACGAGTGTCCAGCAGTCCACCTTTACAGCTTTGTTGTGTTTCTACTCGCGCTCTTTCAAACTATCACTAACTTTCTAAGAAGAAAGGCTTTTGTAGAAGAGCTCAGAGCTAAATGAAATGACAAGTTGGAAGCTCAGTGGTGGAGACGTTGACATCATGTGACCGTGGTGTATTTGGTTTATAGACTAACATTAGCTTTTTACTTCTGGAGATTGGATTTAGGCTTCAAACATCATTTGTGAAGATTATCTGATGAACAAAACGTTTAAGTATCATAAACTTTTGTTTGTCACTGAGTCGTCCAAAAACCAGTGAAAAAATTCCACTTCCTGCCCTAAAAAAACACGTCATCCCTGCAGCTGTCTATAAAGAGCGAGGTCTGGTAGCTGGAAACACAAACACACAGCTCTACCTTCTACATTTACAATGCTGCTCCCTTTAGAAGAGGCTATGGGTAACACATGAGAAGAGAGACAACGTGAGAACAGATACAGAGGCGAGGCGGAGTCTGCATGTTTTTAGGAAGTCACACCTGTAGCGTTATCACCAGCAGCACACTGCCAGGACAGAGAAAAAGCAAACAAGCAACCCACTGAAACTGGGATAGGTTCACAGCAACAACACCCACCTTCTGGTTCACATGATCTTAGCAGGGCTGTGACCAAACAACAATAAATCAATAAAGGAAAAGTACGGTGTCTTTTCTATAGCAGGACACCACAGCTGCTACCATGACATGACTACTTGACTCTTGTGTTTACAGAAATCACTAATATATACAAAACTTTTACAACATCAGGGAAAATGTAGTGCTGTTGCTGTGTTTACTTGTAGTCTAAAACAGATGACTAAACTGATATTAATATGTTTAACAGCCACTGAAAACCACATCATTTCTGTTGTCCTGCGTCACTCACTAACTGCAGAAGTATCCGAGGGAGTGAGAACCAGATTAGCCCTGAGACCAAAGAGATTTTGTATTCATTGTGATATTTGCACTCGTGGATCAAATCACACAGCGTTTACTTTCAGACAAAGCTGGACCGGTTGTATACACAAACCAAAAACAAGCCCGACAACTTTGACCTTTCTTCTGCCATTTACATGTCGGAGCAGAGAATGGCCCGAGGCAGGAAGGGACACCATTGTGGGCTGAATGGCTTTCAGAGAATATCACCACACGGACTTTGAAAGTGTGCATGTTCAGTTTTAGATAACCTTTACCAAACACGTCACGGTTACATCACTGCGCGATGTATCACTCTGAAATCGGTGGTTCTGTGAGTAAATTTGATGAATTATCTAATGAGGCTGCTGCAGTGAGGCCTTTTAGTCAGATCAATAACAAGAAAACCTTCTGTATTTTTATTACTTAACACTCCGACCAAACATGTGGTGAGTTTATTTCAGGGTTCACCCAAAATTATGAAGGTACTGTGCCTTAAATTCCTTAAACAAAGTGTATTATTTTGTATATTTTATGCACAAAGTGAAGGAAAATGCACATTTTTGCAGCAATTTCAACATACAATCATTACAGCCATAGTGTATTTTAAACTGGTTGACAAGAGATTCAAAATATGGAGGTAGTTTGTTAACATATACTGTAAATGTTAACATATTGGTGTTGGAATTTAGGTCAAAATTGCAGAAACTGTAAAAGTCCTGTTCTATACATGTGTAACTTGAACACTACTTCAACTTCCCACAATGACACACACACACACACACACAAAAAGAGGTCTACACCCAGTGGCAGCACCACATAGACCCGGTTTCTATTTTCTCACTGGCTTTTGTTCAGCAGCAGACTGAGCTAATGATTTCAGGAACAAACACCCCCACTGACCAGGCTGCACACGTAAAAGAGCAGCCTCACCTCACTGAGGTTTTCTGACTAAGGCTGCATTTTACTGCTTCAAGAAAACAGTTGAAAAAGGGAAGAACTGCTAGGATGTATATGAACAGCAGGAGAAAAAGGAGTCAAGTCTAATGCACAAACCAATTTCATTTGTATAAAACAGTGACGTATGTATAAAACAGCTGTCTACAGATGTTGACAATGGTCTTAAATCAACAAACGGCTCAGACTACAGACTCTCAGGATGTCTGTGGGGTGATAACAGCATGTGTTTTACTCCTTTTGGGAGGATTATTCTCGGTTTTTATTTAAACCAGCCTTAGCCTGCTCTTTAAACAAAACTAACACCTGGTGGAAATGATCCTGGACTGATCCAGGCGGTGAAACTGGGTCTCAGAACCAAAATTAGCCCCAAGCCTCAAGTGTAATTTGTGTGACTTTACCTGGAGATGCTCAGTGGAGGAGCTGCTCAGTTCGTCTCCAGACTCCGAGTCGTTGGTGCGTCTCTCCTCCCCAGCGGAGTCACAGTGTTGGGTGCTGTCCACATCCAGCGGGACCCTGACCATCTCTGGGGATCGGGCTCGGGCACGGGGCAGGGACCCTCCTTTGTGGGGAGGGAGGAGAGCTACGCCGTGGACGAGAATCTCGGGTGGGGCTCGGTCGTGGTCTGTAGGGGTGCTGGGTGGGTGATGGTGGTTGCTGTTCCTGCGTTGGCTGGGGGGGCTAAAGTGACCTGCAGAGGCAGTTTGTGCAGAGGGCGAGCGGCGGTTTTTGGACTCATGTCTGTGAAGGTTCTCGCCGGGCCGATCCTGGAGTCCCAGCTCCAGGTTGGTTGGCTTTACCCAGATCGCACCCCCACCCTGGGGAGGTGCGTTGCTGGCGGCAGCAGGAAGATGCAGGGCTGATTTAGGTGGCGGCATGAGGGCTTTGCGGACCTCTCGGACATACTGAGCAGGTACGTAAAAAGCTTTAGTCCCCTCGTCTTTCCTCACCTGCCACCAGTCCTCGTTGGTTTTCTTGACCAGCATGTAGCATTCCCCCTGCCGGATGGTGATGAGGCGGTCCTTGGCTTTGTACTCATAGTCGTACTCCACCTCGATGTACACCTCTCCCGGGGCAATTGGCAGTTCAGCCATGATGCCTCTGACTGTCCACCAGGCAGCTCACCGCAAGAGGAAGATGTTAATCAGCATGGCTTCATGAGCACACCTGGAGAAAAAACAAACAGGGATTCAAGTAAACTACAACTTTTTATTTTATATCCCATCATGGGGATCTGGGACTTGGGTAACATGGTGGCCTAATCCTCGAATACCCTTGTTGGAATCAGGCAGAAGAGTTTTGTCAACACTAGGGATGATACGATAATACCTCGGTAACAAGTCCACGCAATATTTTAAAAAAAAAAGGCAAATGAAGACTTGGAAAAAGTCCCCAACGTGAGGCTAACCTCAGTCTGACAGTGTCTGCAGATTATTTTTTGTCTCTCTGACACCTATTCCCTTCTCTCATTTCATGACATGAGGAAACCGAAATGCTTCCACACGTCAGATCTAAATGACTCTGGAGCATCCACTGTTTGTCGTGATACTGTGAAAATATTAACATGTACAATAAAAAAAGTGATTCCTACTGTTTCATACTGTACTGAATTTATTTCCTCCAAAAACACAAATTCACTCGACAGTATTTGTCACAATATCATGCAAAAAAAGATAATATTGTCACTTTGCCTTCTCAAACAGAAAATATTTTGCTGGCATCACAATGGAAGTGGCCTTCTGTATGAGGGAGTTGTCCGGCAGTACATTAGTTTATTCTTCATTAAAAACCTGATTTTACTCCAAAATTAACACCTTAAGGATGTAATACACATTTTAGCACAACACTTCTGCACACAGAAAGTTGTGTGGCTTATGCTTTTAGCACTAACTGCAGCAACAGTCAAAGAAAATAGTGTCAGATAAATAACAACTTGCAGTAATGAAAAAAGTTCAATTGTGATGAGACTAAGTTGAAAATAGGATTAAAAGAAAAATAAAACAACAATTGTTTAGTTTATCACCTCCAACTTTGGTAAATAAATCAGATTCCTCTTCCTTTCCTGTCTCTGTTACACAACATGCACCACAACAAAGACACAAACAACCATGTCTTGGAAAGCCTAATTCTCCCTTAACCCAATCAGAACAAATGAACGAGATACAAACTGAAAGGCTTTAATCCTCTTCAAAGGCTGAATGTAAAGTCCGCTCTGGAGCAGCAACATAAGATCAAGACAGAGGGAGGGGAGACATTAATGTGACTCACATGGTCGTCTCTCACCGCTTGTATCTCTTGTTTTTCTGCCTAACTCTGTCTCTTTCTCCCACTCTCTCTGTTCCCCCATCTGCTAATGACAGCAACTGAGGCATGTTGCTGCTGAGCGGAGAGATTAGTCAAATTACACACATAGTTTCCTGCTGTAGTCACATTTGTACACACTCTTACAACACGAGGTGAGGCTGCAGCAGCACACCTTGAGCAACCCTGTTTGAAGTAATTAAAAGGAAATGCTCATAACTCAACAAGAAGCATGTGACGGAGCCGAGCCTTCAATGGTAATAATAAATCAAAAGGCAAATAATGACTAAAGCTGAGAAAATGTTTCATTAAAGGTGTAGAACATGCTTTGCCGGTGGGCAGGAGGGTGACACGATGAGATTTTGTCGTATACTGCCTCAGGCTACCTCTGTGCATGCCATGTTTTGACAGAAAGAAATGGGACCTCACTGCTACTAGTGTTAGCTTGAGCCTACGGTAGCAGGTCGCAGTGGTAGGAAAATAAATATTTTATCTCTTCATCTTGTGTCCTGCCTCTGTAGCTTTGTTTAGCATGTTTACTGTCAGTCTTTTACTTCATAATGTTGTTTGGAGAGAGGCTGAAGATAAATCCCCTCATTTAGTGGGTGTTAGTGCTTGTAAATAAGTGACCAACAAGTCGGTGATTATTTGCTTATTTAATAATATTGGAGTGTACATTTTAGCTCTTGTGGTGATGTTCTGAAGAGGTACGGTACACAAAAAGACACCTATGTACACTGCTTACTAATTTTACCACATAAAATCTTTTACATATCAATCTGAATTATTTGGACACTTATGAACAAGAAGTGTAAGAACCAAGAAATATAAAATTTTATGAGTTTGGTCATTCATTTTTAGAAAGTCCACTATAAAACAATAACATTTAAGTGGGAGTTTTGTTTTACTGTGTATTCAATATCCTTTATTTTCATGTAGATAAAGAAACTGGTTAGTGGTACAAGTGTCTTATTCAATTTAAGTCACTCTCCATGGTTCTGTGATGTGTACATGATAAGTTATTCAGCATTAAAAGAGGTAAAATCAGGTGGAACTTGACTAATAACAGCTGCTATACAGCTATAATACAAGTGTGACAGTGCATTACAACACTGATTTCTGAAGTTGAAATGTTTGCAGCTGCTCTACCAGGAAGTCACTACAGAGTGTGAGCCAAATGTTCACTGTAAGCAGGTAAAACTTAGCAGACCCACCAGTAACATAAGACAAATTCATAACTGCAGACGTTATTTGTTCAACTAATTTCTCCAAATTAAAAGTAAATGGACTGGAGGTTTAGCAGCTATAAACCTTTAAACTTAAGATCTTGACTGAATTAGCAACAGTGAAAAAACACATACTTTGTACATGTTTTGATAAAACTAAGGAGATAATTTCCAATTTTACATTGTGTTTAACTCTCTGATATTTACTCATAATGTCCCCATGACTCAGTGTAATAATTAGGGCTGAAACAACACAGCAATGATATTTATACTTTTTTAAACCCTTTTTTAAGCAAAATGACTAAAATGTACTGTTTCCAGCTTCTCAAATGTGAACACATGCTGGTTTAGTGTTTTATGATAATACATTGAACTGAAAATGATCTTTACTTGTAGCCCTGGTAATACTTGTGCTAAAGTGCTAAATCCAGCACTAACATCCTAAGCATTACTGAAACCTGAACTATGTCTAAAAACAGAACATGACAAAACACAGCCCTGTTTGTTGTAATAAAACTAATCTCAAGTAGTAATATGAGCTCCTAAAATAAATCTAATGTCTCCTGGCATCTAAAAAAAAACTAAACAAAATGAGTAAATGTACTTTTAACCCCAGACAGTGGTTTCAAAGACAGTGGTACAGCCTGAGCCTCATCTGATCCACATGAGGTGGCAGGATATTACGACGTCAGTAACAGTTAGAGCAGGATATTACAGTGACAAGTCATAAGTGCAATCCCACAAAGTCACCAGTGAGTCACGTCCAGTGCAACCTTTGCCTTAAAGAACAGAGATCATGCTTTTATTTTCACGATGCACACAGAGGTTCACATGGCCCATGACGACTTCTTCCATCAGAGTCACATCTCTTTTTTAGCTCAGCCTCATGTTGCTGCTGCTGCTGCTAATTAGACACCCAGCCAACCACACAACAAATAACTTCCTCTGCCAAGTCTGTGGTTTATCAGACAGACAAAACCCTGATGGGTCTGTTCGAGGAGCATGTTTTCAGACAGTTATTTTGCTAGCCTTAGTGTCATTACTAAGGCTTTCCATGGGAATTAATGGAAATATATGGGAATTAATCTGTTATATAGTCCTGTTATATATATTGTTCTTTTGTTTATAAGTTGTAGATATTGTCATATTTATATCTTGGTTACTACTGCTACTATTAACAACTACAAATAATTATAATAATCATAATAATAATAATAAAAATATTCTGCCAAAATCTGCTATCATAACGACGCGTGAACCAAACTAATATCTGCAATAACCCGTCAAGTGCCGGGTGTTTTCGACGCTTTTATCCAGAAACCAACAGGTGACGTATACCAGGCAAACCGAGGCCTCGTTTGTCATGGGTCACGTGGTTTTCTGCAAAACAATACAGGCCTCGAAGTGGGGCTTCTTCTGGCAAGCCCCTTCATACTTGGTACACGCCTTGAAACCTCGGCTTTAAACGTCCCATCATTAGGTCATTCCTGTTAACTCCTGTTAATTCCCATGTAAAGTTTCTTTGCAACCCTATTTGTCACCATAAAAGCAGCAGCTGGGTTAAGCAGCCGTTATCCAGCTTTTCTGTGACATCTCAGTTTACTTTCAGCGGTGCATTTGCTTAATAAAGATCTGTGATTAGTCCAGCAGCACCTGGATTACTCCTGATGCAGCGGGCGGAGGGTTACGGTAATACCACCATGGATTACCTCTCTGCTACGGGCTAACAGGCACTGAGGGAAATCTCAGCAAATCTATTAGCTGCTGAGAAACATCCATTACCCAAATGAAACAAAACACCGCCGTCAGATGCTAATTCACAGCTCACACGCAGAGCACACAGCGGGCTAATGAAGCAGCAGACTGGGCGATGGGCGTATCATGAGGAGAGCTGGCAGCCTTCCTCATTAACCTGTGACCTCTTAATTCAGCTGGCTGGGCCTGACAGGAAGAGGACTGTTTCTTCTCTTTCTATCTAATCCTCGTGCTGGAGACAAGTAGAGTCTGGCACATAACAAACAGGTAATATTTAGGGCTACAACTAATGATTATTTTCATTATCGATTAATCTGCTGGTTCTTTTCTCAACTAATCAAGTGACTGTTTAGTCTGTAAAATGTCAGAAAATAGTGAAAGATATCCATCTCATCCCACAGTACAAGAAAAAAAATCCCAAAGAACCCAAAGATATTCAGTTTGCTGTGATATAAACAGATTTAAAAAAAACAGAAAATATAAATATTATTATAAACAACTACTTTTTGGTCGTTTTTTTCTTGAAAATATATCTAAATGCTTAATTGATCATCAAAATGGTTAATTAACCCATCAATCATCGCAGCTCCAGTAATATTTACTCACTAGTAAACCTTATTTCTAACAGTTTTCAAATAAAGTTAGTATGATTTATAATCAGGAGACATAAAAGATTAAATAAATGATATAGATCAACAAAACAAACAGAGCAATGATAAAATGTTCGCAACAGATTAAATCAAAGATAAAAACCGAAGGCTGAACTGCAAATAAATAATAGTTTTTCCTTAAATCATTGAAGCTAACTGATGATCAAGTTTCACTCACATCATCATCATCTACAGTGGGTGTTAGATTTTATCTGAGCGCTCTGCTCCGCTGAACGCTCGAGTCCACACTCCATCACTGTGATGCACTTCATACAGAACAACACAGAACAAGTTCAGTCAATTCACGGCCCACAGCCTTATCTTTCCTGTACGTCTCCCACTTCTGGGAATAAGAACTAAAGTGTAAACAGTGAGTCTGACTTTCTCTACCTGCTCATTCCTCAGAGGCTGATCTCCAGAGGGGATCACCTCGCTGGTAAATAAAATTAAGTCAAAGTGTCCTGGGAAAATTTTGGGGGACTTAAGTCACAGCAGCAGTTAGACAGACAGAAGTTCATTTCCTGCTTTACTCTACACAAAATTTCCCCTGCTTGTTCTTTACACTCTTTAATATCCTGCCAAAGCTTTAAGGTAAATCGCCGAGCCGTCTGACAGGAGTCAACTAAATAATAAATACAACAACAACAATAAAATTAAAGGTTTTAAGATTTTTTTGGTATTTTCAGGTCAAAAATTTGACTTTTTAGAGCTGAAACAATTCATTTATTAGTCGACTGACATAAATTTGTTATAATAATTTTAATAATCAACTGTTTGAGTCATTTTTTTCTGGCAAAAATGTCAAAAATTCTCTGGTTCCAGCTTTTACAAAGTGAGATTTTGCTACTTTTCTGTGTTGTATTTTAATATTAACTAAATATTGGGTAAAAGGAAATTATGATGTGCGTTTTACAGAACAAACAATGCACTGATTGAGAAAATAAACACATTAATCGATGAAGAAAATGGCCTTATCATGTTTTAACCAATGAAACATCACTTATTCTTAACAGTCTTGTCCCTCCAGCCTTCTCATCCGGGCACTGATGTCAATTTAATGAAAAACTATGCTGTGAAAATGCCATTAACCGGATAGACGAGTACTCTTACTCTCCATATTGAATTAGAGGGTTAAGTACCTGGGGGCTGTTGTCTCTTTCACTTATCCCTATCTATATTAAGCACCAGTATCAGCATCAGCATTGTTATTTAGCAGACAGAACAAATCTTCTCAGAGTCCAATCAGCAAAATCAGAGGAAGCACCCTAATTTAATGTGATGGTAATAAGATTTACAGGGGGAGGGGTGGCTAAGTGGGAAGCTACAGGACATGAGCCTTGGTTGATCATGTGAGAGATGGAGAGATGTGAAGGCAGAGGAGATGTGTCTGGGACTGTTTGAACTCATACGTGTTGAAAAATCTGTCGTCGTCAGCACACGTAGGAAACACCCTCCGATTTTTCTCCCGCCTCAGCAAAACAGAAAACAGAAAACGGCACCTCGGAGAGGGTTTTCCACTGTAAATGTTGACATGGACAACAGGAACAAGTGAAGCAGCAGCCAAGTCACTTCAGGTCTCACATGACTCCTGTTAGTCAGACTGTTTCTGTCGACAGTGGGCGGCCGCTAATTTACTTTAAATGAGTTATCATCATCAGAGAGAGCAGATTTCAGAGCTGTGATTTATTTTCAGTTACTCAGGTTAATTCACAAACATCACTGTCTGCTGTTTCCATGTGTCTGGATGAACGTGAATATGTGGGAATTAACTGGAACAGGTTAGCCTACAACAGGGAACTTAAATGCAGTTCAAAAAAAATTTCTGGATTAAAACAACCAGATTTTATGCTGAATTTCTACCCTGCACTGTGCATTATACAGCAGTTAACTAGCTGGTAAATCAGATATACTAACTGTGAGATCGGTAGCACCATTTCAGGGGAGGGTGGGGGAATCATAGGGAATATGTTTATTTTATTCAGTATTCATATTTTTTTGTTGTTCAGTGAAAGAATCAATTAAAGTTCTACGTACAAATAAATCAAAGTCAAAAATGTCATTCTTTAAATTTGCATTAGCTTGCATGCATGGCTGCTTATGACAAAACATTCATTCATTATCTATACCGCTTATAGCTAATACTGCTCTCATAGTGTTGTTTGGGCCACAACAGTCAGCTATTTCAAATAATACTAAAGCACTAACTGTTCAGCAGGTAGGCAGACAAAATTAGCGACTAGCTTTTGAACAGTGTGTCAGCTTAAGAGCCTGGTATTTCCCTCCGGAGTAGGTGGAGAGTAAAATCAGAGCTAAAAGAGAGTGAATACTGGACCTACATTTGTCAGGTGCTTAGAAACAGACAGACACCTTAAAATGTGATGATATTCCCAATGCTGTGTTCATAATTTGTTTCTGCAAGAGCTGCAGGATTTGCCATTTTTAAGTGCTTGGAGCAGCAAAAACATTTTCCACCTCCATCTAAAAGACAAAAACGTCTCAAAACCATAACACTTAAAAGATAAACTATCAGGAGGGCTCAACAACTCAAGCAGTAAGAGGACAGCACTGACCCTTTAACATGCTACAAACTGATGAACAATCTGTAACATCAGGAACAAGCAGAAGCAGTCAAGTAGTGCACTGTGACCTTCACATGCAGCCACACCAAATATAGGCTCACGTTGCCCTAAACAGCTTGGATTCAGCACAGGCTGTCCCAGTTAGGCACCTCTCTCACCACAACTTTCCTTGAAACTCAACTCCCCAAGGTCCCCTGGCTGCCACTGTCATAACCACAGCTTGTCACACTTCAACAAACCACAGCTGCAGCTCACATCTCGACAGAGGGGAGAAAAATGAGAGCTCACAACATAAATAAAACACAAAAAGGCGACATGTTAAAAGGCAGGTAGGTCGCCCACTGTGGGAAACGAGAGCAGGCAGTGGAAAATACAGTTCAATATATCACCCTCCAACCACAGGGTAAACCTTTTACCCTGAGTTACAGGAAAATAAACCAGTTCACCAGCTACAAGGTGCATCACAAACAGGAAGGGGAAAAAAACTATGATGTGATTAATGGTGTTCATAGACAGATAATCTATCCAATCACATTTTAATAATCAAGTTTAGAGTTGCAACAAACTAATTAATATATACATTTTGCTTATAATGACTTGACTAGTTTATAAAATGACACAAAACAACAAAAAAGCACATCACAGTTTCACACCTTTATATTGCTTCCAAATAACAAAAATACTCAATTTACATCAGAAGAAATGAGCCAGTGCTCACATTTCACAACACAATGGTTGGCATTTTTTGCTTGATGACTAATCTATTAAACTACAATTACTCATCCCTAACAATTTTGGTATGATATTAGTAGGAGGAAGTTCTTTATTTACTACTCTCCAATTTACCTTATTATGAATACTTCTAAGATGAAACACTTCAGAGTCTTTTCTGTACTGAAGAGGACTGAAAACCTCTAATACAAGTTATTTTTGATGACATTTCACATGCTTTGCTGCACCATGACAGCTTAATTTCACCGCTGACAGCTACTTAAATTAACCCACAACCAAGACATTTGAGTCTTAGTTAGCTGCCAGCTTTATGGTACAAAACCCACGTCTACATAGGGGTGTAAATAAATGCATTTCTGTTTTAGCTAGCCTTTATTTATTTTCTATGCTTTGATATTGGGTAGCATTCCTAAACGGATTAACGATATTTGTAGAGGCTTCCTCTGAACTTTATTAGCTATGTGAGTACTTTTTTACACTCTCAGTGAGGCTACTGAAGTCTTACCTTTAGCCTATATTGACATTTTACGATCGTAACTTGACGTTTTTGGCAGAGCTCCTGTCTTCCAGGAGCTAATCTGTCGCTAACGTTAGCTAGCTAATTTTTAGCTAAGTGGCTACAACATTCCTCAGTGTCCCAGAACCAAACACCGCCGCACCTTCACCTACCTTCTCTGACGGGAGTGTGACACAGTCCGTGCAAGGAGGGGGAAAAAAGAGAGAAAACACGCTCCTGTGTTGAGGTTAAATCCCCGTCAACTTTTCCTGTCGTTGTGAAACTCCTTCTCCACTTGTCAGGTCCCCGTCTCTCCCCTCCTGCCTCTTCCCCCTGGCCGGTGTAATAATCCACGGCAGCGCTCGCTCCCGTGGACTCACAACTTTGGCAAAGTACTTCAAGCAAAGATCGTCTCTCGAGAGGATGTATCACTCTACTCACCCACTCCGCCTTCCGGTCGCTCGAGACCCACCCACCCCCGAGTAAACGTTGACGTTGCCATAGCGACCGTGCTCTGGACTCTAACCGTCAAGCAACCAAACCGATTTACCGTTTTATTTCAACTAATTTAGCCAAGATAACCGTTTGCTCGTGTAAACCAATAAACTGTTGACGTTTATCACTTGTGTGTATAGTTAGCATAAACTCCATAAACTTCCGTTAACCCGTTACAGGCATTAAAAGCGATGTTTTCAACGAGCGGGGTGGGGAAAAAAACGGTCAGAGTGAGTACTCCTGCCTAATTTGTGCTCTATGGTCCGAGCCCGCAGGTGTTCAGCACGCAGACTGGGAATCAGCGCCACCTGGCGGCAATGAAACGGAAGTACAACTATATTTCAAGATCCAACTCCCCAAACAAACCACAAATGTGGAAGTTGGACCCAAAGAGGGAAATTTTTGCAGCCCAGACACAAACACTTAACTCTAAACTAAATAAATGTAATGATACAATCCCGGGTATTTGTTTTTACAGTTGTTTCTTCACTGATGTGATTTACTTCTGACAGCTGTGAGACACTGAGACTGCAGATGTAGTGAAGCTGGGAACACAACTTTCAGTGATTTCTACAGCTGCATGCAAAAGATTGGGCACCCCTGAGCAAAAAACATAAAGTCATTTTGTTTATTTTTGAGGTGAAATGATGATGTAGCATTGGGGTGCTACTTTCCAACAGAGGATTTTTAAATAATTTATGGCTTAATTAATGGTGAATCATTAACTAATGCGCTAACACAGATCAAGTATAATCCATTAATAATGACAACTTCAGGGTTGCCAGGTTGTGGAAAATCCTCCTGCAGCATGACACATTTCTAGCACTATGTACTTTTGTATGCAGTTATAAATGTTAATTGGTGATTAACAAAGGATATCATGTTTCATCTTCATCTTGTATGTAGTTATAAATGTTAATAAGCTGTTAATAAAGACTAATTGGATAGTGCAAATGTTGGTTATTCACATGTAAATGTTAATAAATCATTAATAAAGTGTTTCTTATTAACACTTTATAAATGATGCCTCCTCTCAGAAAGTGGCCGAACTCAAACAGAACAGTCCCAGACCAGAAGTATTGGCTATATAATGTATATTCTCCATAATTAAGTAACTTTTCTACAAGATTATCAGTATCAACATTACAGGAAATCCATGTGAGCATGACAACACTCCAGCATTTTTGCTTCACTCATACCAAACACAAAAAGGGACAGAGAGATGGAAGACGTTTTTCTTTCTCATAATTATTTAATCACACATACATTTACATCATGCAGTCAATCCAAAACTGTGATCTCATTAACTTCCCATCTCCGTCCATATCAGAGCCCTGCTATTTGTGCCCCAGTTCTCCAGGAATGATCCAGTACCTTGTCCACTGATGGATCCTCAAAACTGTCCTTTAAAAATTGACCAACTATTATTACACAGTAATAAAAAAAAAAGTGGATACACTTTTTATTTTTTTAAATTTAGAATTAATGCAAAATTCAATTTAATTTAGGAACACACCACAAGTATTTCTTTGCTGTTTTTATTGACTTTTTTTTTCCCCATTTCATGTCAAGTTTTGGTGGAAGGTCAAAGGATAAACATTTTGAGGTCCATGCTGCAAAGGCTTAACTAATCTAGAAGATTACACAGAGGGAATAAACCATCTCGATAGACACCAAACACTGTCCTGTCGTAGATACGTGGGAGCTACTCCTCCCGGCAGCTCGTAGAGAGTAATTATTATTACTACTTAAATTATTTTGCGGTCAACAAACAGTTCCATTTACAGGGCTTTGGAAACTTGTCTTTTTTTTCCCTCCAGTTAAAAAAAACAGCCACATATGGAGTGTTTTTCTTTTCCTTCTGAGTGCAGATATTGTGAAGAAGTGCTTTTAAATCCAACTTTCCTGTTACAAGATGACAGGTTTTAGTATGACATCTGACTCAAGGAAGCCAAACTCCTGTCTCCTCTTTCCGAGCTGGATTTGTTTCACTAGTCTCGGCCAAAAACGCTGTTTTCCAAAGGAGGTTTCTTTAATTCATCTGTCTAAAAAGTGAAATATCACTGGTTATATTCTAATTTAAATATATAACACTGTACTGGGTCGTAAAGTGGGAGTTAACTGCAATAGATACTCATTTATCTTTAAATATTGGCAGAAAAACTCCTGTTTTTTTGTTTCAGCTTTTCAGAAAGCAATAAAAGAAGCCCTCAGTGAAGAAAATCGACTGAGTTAGTGAAACAGAGAGGAGGGGCAGGACTTTGACTTCATATGGCAGGATTACCGCTGCTTTAGACAACCCTGATCGCACCTGCCGGTCGACTGATATACAGTGTATTTTACAGTATATTGCACTTGCACAAGATGTTAGTGTTCTCATGCTGGGGTTTACAATCACAACAAGCTCTTCGCCAATGCACCGGGGGATTCACAGGGTTTTAAAAACAAAAAAGGAAAAAACAAAACAAACAAAAAAAAACAAGCAGTGGTGGGAATTGAAATGAAAAAGATACACTAAAAAAAATACAACAAAGTCAACAGAACACAAAATAAATCCTACACCCCTGACTAGATTTAGTTAAATAAACCCTTCCTCCAGATGATAAACAGAAAATTGTTGTGCAATTTTAAGACCCTGCTCTCCTGATTGGCTGATCAGCGGCGAGGGTCCCACCCATCGACTGACACCACCTGCCCGCCACTCCCCCCTCCTTTTTTTGTCAAATGTGCATCTAAACGATCTATGGAAACAACGAAAGAGATACAGTACATACGTAAAACCCAGCAAAACACATCGCTTTCTGCAAATTTACAACCAAAGGGGCACGTACAGTTACAGGTCCAAAATCTATAAGAAACGACAAAACAGGTGGAGGGGAGGGAAGACAAGGATAAAATATATTTATGGACAGAGAGAGAGAGAGAGAGAGAGAGAGAGAGAAGCGAGGCACCCTTGAAAAGAAATCATGGGATCAAACAGTTCCTGACAGGTCAGGTTTACGACTAAAAAAAACAAAACAAAAAGGTCCTGAATATGCAAGTGAAGGGAGATGAGTGAGTGACAGCGACCCAGCTAGGACAGGACGAGCGTTGTGTGTGCTATCTCAGTCTATATGCCTGCAGTCTATGCGCTCCAAGTGTGCAGAGAGATATAAATAGCGTCCATTAACACAGCATTATCAACCACTGAGAGGAGTAAAAACAGTACAGTTAGCTACTTAGCATAGGCTATGCTAAAAGGTGGAAGTTTGTTATGTTAACCGGATCATTCTCCTCCTTCCTTCCTTCCTTTACATTCTTTACATCCTTCTCATGAAGTCACCAATAACGAGTATAGGTTTTATTTTAACTTAATGATAAAAACAATTGGCCTCCACAGGTATTTAGTTAAATACATCTACAGTACACTGTCGCACGTCTTGGCTTTTTTTATTTTCATCTTTTAAATCCTTCTTTTTTTTCTGTAGCCGTTCCCCCCCGATGCTCTCTCCAGGGAGGCCTGTGCAGTAGTGCCAATTTTACATCTGTACAACAAGACCGGACAGAACAGTTGTGCTCGACGCCATCTAGTCAATTCAAAACCTTACTGCTTTTTTTGTAGTTTTTTTCCTTAAAGAAGCATGTAAAATCTAGCCAGAGAAAAGTGTGGTTAACAACCAATAATAGTAATGATGAAATGTACAGAGGTTAGCCTATAGGGTCAAGCTATTTCTCTTGGTAGGGTCTCCTTTTATTTTTTTTGTTTTTTTGTGTTTTAGGTGTTTATTTAATTTTTTCGGATCTTGCTACCGTTACATTCAGCTTGGCACAGTGCAGAACTACTCGCACGATGACGACGGATGACAACAGACTGTGCAAGAACAACAAAAAAAAACAAAATAAAACAAACAAAAAAAAAAACAAAAAACAAAAAACAAAAAACCCGAAGCTACACATTTGAGTCGCGGTTTCGCTCGCCGAGGCTGCGCTCAAGACTGCGTTTGGTTCGGTGGATAAGAATATTATCTTGCCTTTTGTAAATTAAATTTGTTGTCCTTTTTTTTAAAATTGTACTATATCCAGTACGAGAAAAAGAGATAAGTCATGGTGAGAATTTAGGGGGGGAAGTGGGGGAGTTGGTGAAGGTGGTTGAGGGGGGAGGAGAGAGGAGTGGGGTGGGGGAGGGTCGGGGGTTGGAGCTGTACAGGCCAGGAATATTTATATATATATATTTATAATTCTGAAACTCCTTCTTGGCTCCAAAAGCAGCGACGAGGAGCCTGTTCGCTGTAATGGAATGACAGGTTGTCAGGGTGGGCGGGGTTGTGGGGGGGGGGGGGCGTGATATTGGCTTCTTCTGTGGTGTTGTCCTTCTGATCCCGCCACTCTTCAGCTGCAGATAAACAGAAAGAGAAAACAGAGTTAGCTTTCTGCTCATGAGGCTGCAAACATCCATCACGCAGCTGAGAAGTTCTATCAGCATGTGTCAAACAGTCGTGAGGCAGCTTTTCCTTTGATATACAAGCTGTCGTCAACATTATGAATGTTTTTACTGAGGTTGTACACATGCAAACTAACACTCTTACTGCTGATACTTGTCTTAATCAATTGGTGTTAAACGGTACGACGGTGGTTAAGATGTCGGTCAGTTGAGTCGGTGTTAACTTAATCGGAGTTTGTGCGTGTGCATAAAAGGAGCGTGCGCCGTATTTCTCAGCTGAAGAACTCCCCAACCCCCTTAAATTTAAAGGATTATTCATTGTCTTCCACCTGTGGGGCGGTGCTCACACAGGATAACACCGAGTTAACCCTGAATATAACCTGGTCGGAGCAGTTTAGAGGTGCAGTGTAAATTATTATGGCAGCAAACCTCAGGTAAAACCTCTCCACCTTTCATAGTATGGGTTGCTCAGGAAGTTAGACGTCATTAGATTACTCCTGAAGTTACCCTGATAAACCAGTAACCTCACTTCGCATACAGGCCTCAGTTGTGTTTGCTCTTTTTTTAATCTTCAGTTGAATCATCTTTGTTTAAGTGTATGATGAAGGGAATGCATCAGTCCATCATACAGAAACCCAACACGTCAAATCCGCCTGGGTACAGAATCAGAGCAGCTGCAACTCAATTCCTTCTCGGTTCTTTAGTTGCAGCGTGTTTACTGCTTCGTTTAAATGACCCTGTCTTGTTCGACTCGACTCACTTCTTGTCCGGTTTGCCGCTGCCTCCTCCCCTGATGGACACCGTCTGGCTGTTCTGGTAGAAGCCTCCCCCGCTGCGGTTGATGTTGGGGTGAGTGGGAGACGCCACCGGCTGCTGCCCAGGCCGGATGGGTTTGGCTGTGGACGGGATGAAGATAAGATTATGAGTTTTCCCGCCTGAATAAAACCAGGTGTGCAGCAGTTGTGTGTGTGTGCGCGTCATCACTACTAACCGATCTGGGCCGAATGTCCCCTCCTGGCCATGTTCTTGGCTCTGACGGCCTCCTTGATGCGGTCCACCTCCTGCTGGTAGCGCTTGCGGTCGCGGGCGGCGTTCTCCTTGGCCTCCTTCAGAGCAGATTCCAGGGCCTTGACCCGCTCAGCCGTAGCACGAAGACGCTTTTCCAGTTTAGGAAGCTCACAGCGCAGGTCTGCATTGTCACGAACCAGCTGCAGGACAGTTTACATCGTCTTAAATCATCGCTCGGGATTATGAAAATATTCTGCAATGTCAGGACAGGAATAATCTTTGGCTGCATGTGCATCGTGTGTAGCTCCTACCTGTTTGTGAACCTTGGTGAGCTGCTCAAGATTGTTCTCAAGAAAGGAGATTTTCTGTTTCTGAGCAGCACTCCCACCTGTGTCGTCTGAGTCCATCTCAGCGCTCTGCACAACAAATACAACACAAATAAATAAAAAAGCACGAGGGTTTAAGTCTACAGATCAATATACAATCCTGCCATCTGTGCCACTTCAGTGATTCACATAATTGCGGTTTGTTATTTTATTTATGAACTTCTACTACCAGACTATTAACAGCTGATCAGTGAAAACGTGGTTCACCTTTTTCACTCTGGTGGCCAAATCCTGGACAAAGAGTTTCCTCAGGTTGTGCAGGGTCTGCAGCTCCTTGGCCTGGAGTGGGTAGAGGACAAGTCCATTTTAAATTCATCTATTAAAAAAATCCTGGATATGTGTGTTTAAATAAGTTTAACTAGTAATCATTAGTTAATTTCAATGAACTCACCACTGTCTCTTCCAGACCCTTCAGGTCCTGCCTGGCCTGCTCCCGTCTGTCCTGCATCACCCTGAACAACAACAACAACAAACACGGTTAAACATGAAATTACTGACACTGAACGACTGTTGCACATGTGCTCACTTACAGTTTATAAGAAATGTTATTTGATGATTGTATCTGGCAGGTAAACTAAATCATATGGAACATGAAACAGTGAGTGAACACGTGTTTGTGGTGTGAAACGTACGTCAGCTCATGTAGTTTGCGGCTCTTCTCCTGGTCGGTGGATTTGAGTTTCTCGTGCTCCACTCTGAGCCTCTCTTGCTCCAGCATGATCTTCTGGTTCAGACTGGAAGGAAAAAAAAAATACAGTAACGGTTGAATGATTTCTCACTCCTGTATTCATTTAAAGAGGGAGACATCTATAAAGACTGCTTTCCTTGTGATTTAAAAAGTCCCTTTGTCTGTCTCTTTAAACATTTATTCCTGTCACTGTCATCTTTTTATAGAGCAGCACTGACCAACAACAACGACAGCGGTACATGAAGCTACAGACAGAAACTGAATCCTTACTCCTGCAGCTCAGTGATGAGTTTCTCCTTGTTGTCCAGCTCGTCTCTCAGGCTGCTGATCTGTTTCTGGTGAGCTTCACGGTGGGAGTGAATCTGCTTCTCCACCGCTTCCTGAACACACATAAAAACAATTTACACATTTGACAGAATAAGTTACAAAAACACACTGAAAGCTGGGATTCACTGTTTTTATTGGTACTTCTTAGGAAGTAAATTCAATATTTTCTGTGGCTGTCGATGGTGACACTAATCTGGTGTAAAAGTTAAATCCATCAATGTCAGAAATGAATTTCCTCTCCCTTGCTCTTGTGTTTACTGTTTAATGGAACAGAGGAACATACCTTGACTTCATTGGCAGTCTGGATCTCATTCTCTTTCTCCATAGCATGGACTTTCTCTGTAAAATGAAAACAAGATTCATTGTCAAGAGACTGGAGAAGAGGGATAAACACTTTGCACTGAACCCTAAGAATATGGAAATTAGTTGCGAATGGGTATTCTTGTTTCCTAACCAACCCCCAGTTCTTTGGAGCCAGTTCAAATACAGAACCAGCTCCTGAAACCCAACTCTACCACCTCCAACAGAAGCATTTAAGTTGACTTTAAGTGAGTGCTGGGATCACTGCTGTATCTCTTGCTCTGTCCTCGAACAGCGACGTACCCTGAGCGCTGAGCTTGACAAGTTCCTCATTGAGAGAGTCCACGTTCTCCTCCAGCTGCCTCTTCTTCTGCTCCACGTTCTGCAGGTACTCGGTCAGGGACTTGATTTTAGCCTCGTGCTGGAGACAGAAGACAATGCAGACGTTTATACTCACAATCCTGATGAAGATTCAGTAACAAAAAGTCCAAGTTTTCAGTTCACAACATTGTCTGTAGTTGGTTCCTACATACCTGGGAGATGCGCAGCTGGCAGGCGGCCAGCTCCTTCTCGTTCTCATCCATCTTCTTGTTGCTCTCCGACTGTGTGCTCTCCAGCTGCTTGCAGCGTTTCACCATGGTCTTCACTTCGGACTTCATCTTGCTGATGTAGAGACGAGCCACCGTGAACTCCTCGTCTATCAGACCGCTGCCGCCCTCGTGTTGCTGGAGAGACCACAGAGGAAAGTTAAACCGTACAAAGAAAAGTGGGACAGGAGAGATCTAAGTTTCCTCATGCATTCTCAGAGGCTGGCGCTGGTGCTGTGTTGCTATGGTAACAGCGCGGAAACCATCTCAGTACCTTGATGTCATTGCTGCCCACTGCAATGCCGATCTCGGCTAAATCTTTGAGCAGCGACGACATCATCTCAGTCACCCTCTTCTTCTGGTGGTTGGACATCTCCTTCAGCTTCTGGAGCTCAGAGTCCAGAGACGACAGGATGGACTGAAGGAAAAGAGACGATTTAAAGATCAAATATACATGACATTAATTCCTCTGCTATTCTCACACACTCAGAAAAGTCAGAAAGTTCAGTTTTCAGCTTTGAATTTTACATCATTATGATCCAGCGCTTGATTTATTGCCCAGTTAAAAAGTAAAAAACAGAAAGGAAGGGGCTGTAGCAGCAGTAAATGCATGTATATTTCAGTGGGTCTTTTAATCCCTGCAGGTTTTATGGGCTTAATTATAGCATTGCGTGTCTGTGCTAACATAGCCAAACTAAAGGACATAAAATCAAAGTCATGACTAATATCAAAGTGCCACAGTGTCTTTGAGCGTGCTGATATCTGCCCCCCGGCTCACCGATTTCTGGCTGAGCTCCTCGCTAATGGCCTCAAACTCCTTGGTCTTGTCCTCCACCTCCTGGCTCTTCTGGTCGTAGTTGACGGCCAGCTCCTCCAGAGCCTGCAGCACCTCCTTCACCTCCTCCTTGGAGGCCTCGTTCTCCGCCTGCAGGCGGTTCAGCTCTGCCTGGAGGTTCTCGTGATCGCGGCGGGAGGATGCTAGAAGCTGCATGGAGGGGAGAGAAGGTTAAACATATTTGGGCTGCAGCAATTACTCAGTGTTTGTTACAATTTGGATGAAGAAGCAATTAGCATTTTTATTTTATTTTAAGCGTGTTATCAAACAGGGCTTCGCCTCGCTGACTTGTCTTTTGGTATTTTATAACTGATAGATGCATGCAGCAGCTCTGAAACCAACAGAAGCCCTGAGGCATGTTTGTGAAACAAGGGATTTCAAACAATATGGGAATTCAGTAGTAATGTAAAGCGTATAAGATTTTCTATAATGAGGCAGAACTATCAAAGTTAACACTACAAAATAAATTTCTAATAGTCATTCATTTTAATTCTGAAAACAACAGGACTGGATTAAGTGAAACATAAATACGACGTGACAGCTCCGACAGCTTCATGTGTCAAGTCTTCTCACACCTCTGAGACTACACAGATCAAAAGTTTATTCAGCACCTGAGCCACCCCCCACCCCCCACACATTGTTGGACCTCAGTACTCACCTCCTCCTGGTCCAGCATCTGCTGTTTCAGCTTCTCTGCCAGCTGGCTCTGCTGGTTGATCTCCTCATCCTGTGAAGTTCAAAGAGTCACAGCAACATTAGCATTCACACAGAGCACCACGGGTTTTATTGTAGAGAGACAGTACAAAGTGAAACTCCTGAAGCCTTGGAAGAAATTAAAGGACAACCGTGCTGGTTATTTGCATTCAGGATACTTGTATTTCTAAGATTTATCTTCAATCTCTAATCTTTTAAGATACTGATTAGGTCGTGACTGTTCACCTTATCATCCAGCTGTTTGTAAAGCTTGGCCAGCTCAGCCTCGCACTTGTCCTTCTCCACATCGGTGAGGCGAACACCGGGCACGTTGGGCGTAGAGGCTGGCTTGTCGTTGAGTATGTTGTCCAGGGCCAGCACCTCAGCGTTGGCCTTCTCCTTGTCGAACTGCTCCTCCACCGGCACGCTCTCACCTGGGGTGGGAATTTACAGATTATGTCCAATATGAAGAGTCTCATCTGTACTGTCAGAAAAGTTCATTTTCCCTGATACACTATGGACAAAAACCAGGATGGGCAGGGATGAAACAATGGAATAAGACCATCTGCTTCCTCACCATTCCTCCAGCGGTTGAGCTCATTCTCCAACCAGGTGATGGTGTTCCTCAGGGTCTTATTCTTCTCCTTCTCCCTCTCATACTTCTGCTTCCACTGTTCTGCTGTCAGCTCAATGTTCACAGTGACTGTGTTCTTGATAGTCTTTGCTCTGGATGTGGAGAAAACATATTTTTATGCCACTGAAAGGAAAGTTCTATGTGACATTATTCCTTCAAAAAAGGTACATAAATGTACCAGCAACCAAGCTTGAGCCACTACGTGGACTTTTTAAACTCAACAGCCTTTAAATGACAGACTAAAGAGAATACATAGAGCAGCATGACTTATTTCCTTCTACTGGCCGACTAACCTTTGTCCAAACATGAGAGTGGATTTGGTTTCGGCCTCATTAAAGGAGGAAGGCGAGCAGCAGATAACAATGGTGGTTCGACAGTTACCACCCAGCGAGTCCTGCAGGATACGGGTCATCTTGCTGTCTCGGTATGGGATGTAGGCCTGGCAGTCACACAGAAATATGTACAGAAAATTAAATGAGAAGAATAGACTATATAAATTTAACTGTAATAATTTAGACAATAGAGAATTTGATGGAAATTTAAGATTTTTTTCTATTGATCGGTAAACTGACAGGTTTGAGGGCGGGCCACCTCCCCTGAAACACAGATCTACAAACATAATGAATGAATTAAAACACCTAAACTTTAGGGAGACGGAGCAGAGGTTCTATCTAACACAGGAAACGTCAGATATTTAATGAGTGTGGCTACTCTTCAGGGCGTCACCTTGTAACTAAACTGACAACCAGACTAGATGAGTCCAGAACTGAGTGGCCTTCACTTCAATTACACAACTTCCTGGTGGAACCCTGCAATTGTGGGTCATTTTACAGAGTCATATAGAGTTATACAGAAGAAGAAAACAAACAAAACAAAAAGTGTGGTGTTCTCTAAGCGGGGATGATTCACCTCATTCTGTCCTGAAACCAAGGGAGAGGCCTGTGGTCTCACTGGCACTGAGCCAACAGGATGTGATGGCTTAGGTTACAGCTGAGTAAAGTCAGATGCCAGTTAAATGATAACGTGATACCTCAATATTCTATTATTATTGATACAAGTAGCCGGGCTGCAGCAGTCTGCTGTGATTCTTTAGACACCACTATGCTCGATCTGGTAGCGAGTCGTCTCTGTACAATAGCTCATTTGTTTTAGACCATCACAAATATATCAGCAGCTGTCCGCCCCAGGTTGTTTACAGAGCGAATGGGCTGCAGAACAAACCAATCATTGATCAATGTGAAAAGTGTGAAATCAGTATGAAACAGCCAAAGAAAAACATCGCTCGGAGGAAAGTTTTTATCTGCTTAAGTTGATTCTGCAGTGAAAAAAGGACCTGTAGATGGGTAAAGAAATGGTGCTTTCACAGTAAGACAACTGAGAAAGATGCTGGTTTTCCAGATGCACACCTAGCTCTGGGCTGTGCAGCTGGTAAACAGAACAGACTTTCCCTTCTGGCTGCTACATTAGCAGTAATGTCTGTAATTTCAGAATGCTATAAAGGCATTTTGGAAAAACACTTGATGTTGAGATTAGTACTCATTACAATCTGCAGTAAAGATTAAAACTTAAAGAGACAAGACAGTTAACTGTGTAATAGTGGCCTGAATTATCTCATGAGGCAAGTCACTTTTTCTTATAGAGCAAATTTAAAAGACAGACAACAAATGGATCTCCACAGAGCGGAGTTAGAGTTACTGACCGTTCCTTCAGCCAGAGCAGAGATGACGTTTCCCAGGGAAGACAGAGACTTGTTGATGTTCTTGGCTTCGTCCAGCACGGCTCCCTCTGCTCCTGTTTTACTGACCTGAAAATCACATAGACAATAACCTCAGTAAGATCCTGTGCTGCTCAGAGACTAAGACAAAGACCAGACCAGTAATCTGAACCCGGCCCAAGTGAATTACAAGTAGACAATAAAAGGGGGAAATGGGTTTAGCAAAAATGTAGATCACAATCGTTTAGCACAATACTACTCCTGGACTCGATGGATATATGTTTTCCTCTGACTGTCTGTACCTTTTCACTACCAGCCAGATCCACCAGGTAGAGTTTGCCACTGAGCTTCTGCTCTGTCTGAGTGTTCTCCTGTTTGACGTTTATCAGGAAGATACTGTGACTCCTGGAGCTGTGCTCGTTCATGTCTGCGAGAGAAATAACACCCATGTGGTCAAAATGTATCGGCAAAAGCAAAAGCTCCAGTCTATGGGTTTAAAACACAGATTATTAGACAAAAAGAACATAATTTTATCTTACTTGTGACTGCTACATGTCTGTTAGATTTGCCTTCATCGATTGTGTCCATGACTTCCTCTGGGCTACAGACAAATCTCTCAGTGCAGCCCTTTTTAAAAAAAAAAAAAAAAAAGCAACAACATGAGGTTAGATTAATGGCCTAATCCAACAGGTTTTACCAGATCTTTGACATGTGAGAGGTGGTTAGGTCTAACCTTGACGTAGGGTACTCTGTTTTTGTCTTCATGCACTGACAAATTGGTCTTCGACACTAGAAAATAAAAGGGAAAAAAACATGTCAGAGTGGTTGACTTTGCATAAGAAACACACAGCATATCACGGCATATTGTGGTATTGTGGCCTTAAGACATGATGATTAATACGTCCTTCTGCGAGCTTCAAATACTTAATGCAGCCTTTGCTTCCTTTTCTACTGCCAGGTTTGGATGGCCCCTAGTCAACACATTTCAAATGGGCTTGGATTTCAGTGTATCCCATCAGGAAATAACTTCTAAAATCCTTCCACTCTGGCCAGTTTTGAGCATTTGAGCTGGAAAACTTCCATTCAAAAGTTTTAAAAACCTTGAAATAGACCTGTTATGTAAATCAGGACAGAGCACTGTAAGGTCTGTGTCTTCGAATTCATTAAATATGTTATTTATGTTTTATGTTCCTGCCTGGAGCTCATTTAGACATCAGTCTAGCCACGATAATGACCAGTCAAAAAAGTCAAGTGTTTTTATGTGTCCATACAGACGTTTACAACTGACTATTAATAACAAAGTCAGTGCGTTTACAGCCAACATCCCCATCCATCGTGTTCCTGACACAGATGCTCATTAATTTTCCCCACATTTCACAGGCAGCTCGTTCTGTCACGTCTGTTACCACTGTCTGGTACAATTAGGAGATACGAGAGGTGCCGTGTTCACTCCACTGTCACAGCCACTTACCGTCCAAAAGGTCCCGGATCTTGTCTAAGTAGATTTCAAAATATGAAACCTGTGAACAGAGGGAGAACCTTGTTATTATACAACTTTATCACAACATACAGAAGGTGTTATTAATTTACAGATAAGTGGGAAACCACTGGGAGAAGAGCTTGCCTGCTCTGCTTACTTTGATATGAAACTCCAGGTTTTCGTCCATGGAATAGATGTAGTTGAAAATGTCTTGAACTATCCTGGGGATGATGCCCATTGCATCTGTGTCATGGAGATTCCCCTGCAAACCCAAAGCAAACGAACATCACGATTATGAAGTCAAGTGAAAACCAGTATGCACTTCACTTGAAAATATACACCAGTTCTTACCTCCATGGTGTGTGTTTTACCAGATGACGTCTGTCCATATGCAAAAATTGTCCCGTTGTATCCCTCCAGAACATCTGGAGAACACCAAACAAAACATGTTGAAGCAGCCAAGTTTCAAAGGTTCAGTTGTAGTCATTTCACTGTTTACAAAAGTGAGACCTCACCTTTTACAATCTTCTGGGCGCAGGCATTGTACACTTGTTCCTGTGTTGTATTTGACTGAAACACTCTGTCGAACATGTATGGTTTACCCTGGAACAAAAAGAAAGGAGAGTGAGTGAATGACAGCCGCAACACCAAAACAAGATCTAGTATTGTGTAACTTTGTTAAAAATAATATTCTGTGATGTCTTGTAAACAGGCTGTACGTGCTACTTCCTTTCACTTACTGAGAAACACAGACGCGTTTGAACGTGAGTTCAACAGAATCTGACGCAAGTTTCCTGAGAAAAATATTAACTTGAACATTATGGTAAAACTACCAAACTCACCTTTAACAAAAAACGCATAATAAATTGTATCTGTACGAACTATAATATGTTTTCTGATCCTGTTTGTTTCGTCTAGACTTTTTTGCATTTAAACTGAGAAATAAAGTTGTTTTAAAAAAGGAAGCTATGCATTCCAAATCTCCACCAGCAGCAACAACAGGTTGTTTTAATTCAACAGCTTGAGCAGCAATATCCACAAATGTTGAGGCAACAAAGAAAAGAAATCTACCTACAGAAACTTAAAACTTCACCAAAAAAAACGGATGCATGCAGCCACATGTTTCACCCCAAACTGTAACTGATGAGTCAGCTTTTAAAAGTATTTTCAACCATTTTGCCTTTATTTTAAAGCAATAATACAGAGGTGAAGATATGAGGTTATAATGGAAAAATGATATGCAACAACAATCCCTCACTGTACTCGAACAGGGGACGTTAAAAGTACAGAGTCAGTCTTTCCACCAGACTTGATGTTCTCAGCCTAACTCATCCTCTGCTGGCTGCACTCTAGTTCCCCTGTGAAAAGTCATCCTGTCCTGATACAGTTTCTCTCATCCCATTTGAACCTCCAACAACTTCAGCACAGCACTTGCAAAGAACTAAACTAGACCCTGAGCCTTTACCAGTGGCTTAAGAGCCAGCCTGCTTCAAAGAAGCAGAGTGCAGCTCGTTGTGATATCCCATGGGTCAGACAAAACTTCAATTCCAGTGAGATAGCAATCAATAGCTGGACTTAAGAAGGCAGCCACAGAGTAATATAACTGATGCTACAAGCAATTCTGAGGTTCAAGTGAGATAGCACATCGTCCTTGGAGGCTTGAAGTCCCAGTTGACTCATCTTGGGTGGGGTTCTAGCTGTGATGTATTAAGAGTTTAAGAAGAAGACAGCCCCGTTTGTGTGGGATACCCTCGGTTGCAGAACATACATGCCTGAGTGGCGGCAGATTAGTTATTGTCAGGTTCAGTGTTATCACCTGTAAGAGCGAGAGACGGCTGAGAATGTTGACAAGCAGCTGGTGTCACCTTGGAGACGCCGCTGATTGGTGCTTACATGTTTAGGACATTCATAACTCAAGGTGAAACCACAAACATCTCACTGTCTGACACTGAAAGCTGCACTGCCTTTAGCTGTGCATGGGTTACTCCGACTACTACAGCTGAGATGCCCTCAATTTGTACCCTGGCTTCATAATCCCCGCCTCACACTGGCAGACGGTCACATCTAAAGCGCAGCTCGGTGCAACACAGACCAGCAGCATCTTAAGACGTTGATAACGCACTCCAGCTAGCTACATCCTGGCAATTAACCCCGGCCAAAACAAGAGCGCTGAGCCACTATCGGGGCGTGCCAGACGCTGTCAGCAAACAATGGCGCAGCCCAGGTTTCAAGTCCTCATTGTTACTGCTGCTACTGGCCTCGTTACCTACACTCCTCTCTAATGGGATTACTTGCTGAAAATGTAATTACAGTGAAATGCATTGTTGGAATATTCATAAGTGCTCCGTCATGTTCCTGCTTCCTGGTGGCTTTGTTATGATACTGCCCAGGATAAGCCTTGCAGGAGAGACAGTAACACACACAGTCCAAGGTTATTCAGCAGCAGCCACATAAGTCTAGTTGTATGATGCATGAAATCTAATTGGATTTGTGTTGCTAGGCAAAATAGGTCAGTCTTCCACAATTTATCATTGTCAGCAGGCTGGAAAAAAACAGGTACTGATTGTTTCTCTGTTATTTTCTTGTTTAAATGTGTTAGAGAGCACTTTTACTTATATCTCTAATTCTTGTCTTCCCTTTTATCTCTCACACACTTCCACCACTCCACCATCTAAAAGTAGCTCAGTCTTGTTGATGTGGGGCATCCCAGGTTGCTATATGCTAAGTAGAAGTGACAGTAAAACATGGGGGAATGACCTGATCTGGTACGTGCACAACTGACAGGGAAGTAATGGATGTATGAATAATTCACCTGCTGCACACTCACACTACTCTGGCAGAGCTAGCTTTGGCAAACTGAGCTCGTTACGACACCCGTACCAACTCATCTGGAAACTTCATCTTCCTCCCTTTCCAAGACACAAACAAAATCTCTCGCGTCGAGAATCAGCGACCCTCCGCAAGCGTATGACAGCATCAAAGCAGCATCACCGAAGCCCGTAATGAGGAAGCTGCTTGTCAGGCGTCTTTTACAACACACAGTGTGGTCACCTCCACCACAAGACAGAGCGATGAAGCACTGGTGCTGAGGCTTCAGTCCTAATAGAGGGTCCACGCCCTGGATTGTTTTAAAATGGATAAAAATATGAGCTAAGTGAGTCAGTCACCCTGTATAAGAGCATCTGCAAAACAAAAGTACATCACCGTAATAATTACCCTCCCCACCCGGAGAGATTGCCCAGCGCCCGGCCAACTGCCTGCTCTGATTGGTCGAACAGCTGGTAACCAGGAGAGAAAACACAGAGGGGATTACCCAGGAGGCCTGAGCTGCTGCTTATGGGCACTCAAAGTGTTGTACCTCTCGAAGCAGATGCACCAGCAGAGGCTACTAGGCTGTGGCCTGCAACACTTGTGGCTCTCACAATGTGCACTGGTATTTTGGCACCATGACTGAATGGCACTCTGAACTGGGTAGGGCCGCATCACGCCTGAGGGCCACAGACAGTACGCTTGCTATTAGTTAAAAAGCCTGAAGTCAGTGTCAGCAAAACCATTCAAGAAGTCACCACAGCTATAATAGTCTTCTCTGTTTTGCATGACAGAAAATGAATAGTCCTGTTGTACTCTAAACTCACCACCTAAATAAGTGGTTTAACTCTGAAGAGGATGTGATTCACATCCACTTGCAGCTTCATGGTTGGAATTCAAGATCAGTTTATATTGCCCTGTAAAGTCTTTTAAAGAGGTGTTTCAGGTACACATGTTACAAAGATACCAAAGTCCACAAAGAGAATGGCAGTTTGTTGCTAAGGAAAACTAATGTTTAACCATGATTTTTTTTTTAATGATACACCACTGACTTTTGCGCTTTTAGCGTGTACAAACTTGATAGGTCTGCCAGGCTTTCATGTTGTTGTTTGCGTCTTAATTACTACTTCATAAAGCATATGAAAAGACCAACCTTCTTCCTATTGTATGATTTTCAATCCTGACATACAGACACGGTGCTGAGGCACGCGATGGCATGAACCCAGGTAGTGTAAACACTGCCTTTCTTCGACAGCGTATAGGCCAATGATGACAAAGCATCAAGTGCACATCATTTGCAAAATGACCTCAGGGCAAATTCTTTGTTGATTCAGTGTAGTGGAGGTAACATGGCACTCCATTAGTAAAGGCATTTCCCTCTATTGTCATCGTTAAAACTGTGCCCATGCAATTATCCATATCAAGTAATGGAAGGGGTCTAGTCTCTCACTAGAGGGGCAAATAACCAAGGACAACAAACTTTACTTTGATCCCAAGCTGAACGTCCTGGTTGAAAGAAAGCGGATTATGTATTTACTCAAAATGTTGATTATGTAGTTTAACCTGTTGACCTGTAAAATGTCCAGTCACTGAGGGTCAACAAACTACCTCTGGCCTGCATTTAATTTGACATTTCCTCTCCCACTGATATTATATTGACGTGCCCATTGTCTGTGCTGCCTATCCCTTCATGGGAGCACATTTTCAGTCAATGTTATATTCATTAATAAAGATTAACATCTACTTAGGTCTACAGAAGGGGTGGTTATATAGCCAGCTGGTGAGCTAGCTAATGTTAGCTTTAATTAAGCTACAGTATTAAAACTAGCCAGCTAGCCAAGGCCGGCTAATCTGTCAACTACCAGCTGGCCTAGCCTGCTAGCCAACAGTCTGTTAGCCACTACTAAATCAAAGCTGGCTTACGCTTTATGCTGACGCAAACTGTTCATAATTAATAGCTTTATCGTTACAGATGCAGGGCTACTTAATAATTAATGTCGTGACAAAAAAGCGGTGAATGGCGTGCAAGATTGTCAGGCTAACGCTGGCGACATTTTACCCCGTGCCAGGCGATGTGTTTGTGGCTTTGTTGAATGACAGCTCGCTAGCCATGACAGGGCAACTGCGAATAGTGACATTTTACGGCAACGGCAATTACACTGGCTTTTTTTGGAAATGGTGAATTAAACGCTGCTGTTGATTGTCCACAAACTAGAGACTTAATGTGTAAAAAGTTTAATGTAACTGAGTGTTTGGGTGGCGCCAGAAGTTGGCTGCAGCGGAGGGCCAGCGGAACAACGCAGCGGTGAACAGGTCAGCCCGTGCTAACGTTAGCTAACAAGCTAAGGTGCTAACTACCGTAGCTCCAAGACAATCAAAAATGGCGTACTGCTAACTGTGCCGGAGGGCTCTATCACACAGATATCTAGGGCTCCTCAACAGAATAACTCACCCCGATAACGACGGTGTCTTCCCCTTGAAACTTGGGAATGTATCTGTCGCCCCTGGTCACCTCGGAGCTGTTCAGGGGCCTAAAACGGCACATCACTTTGATGGTGCACTCCGCCGGGTCGGCCATCTTCCACGGTTCACGAATGGAAATTCACCGATAAAATTAAAAGTATATCCTGGATCCCAGGGGGGGCGGCCGCGTGGGGGGGCTAAAAGGGAGGCCGAGCCCCTTCTGTCCCAATCTCAGGTTCTTGAAAGGGCGATAGCAATCTGTCGGGCATACAGCAGAAATCCCTTGTTTTCCTCTCAATCGGTTCCCCCTCCTGTTAGGAAGCCATGATACCGGTGGATCAGCGGCTGGCCACCTCACCCCTCCTGCTGCTGTGGATGTGGATCACCATGACGTCACCCCGGCGCTCCCCTCCTCACTGTGGTGTTGTGCTGAAATCATCCGAACAGAAATTACTCAAAGTTTTTGGTATTAAAGACATTTTTAGATCAAATTTATCAGCTGAAAAAACTCGTTGTCATTGGTAATCTGTTGTTACATTTATATGTATTAGTTTTATTGCTATTACTGTTATAACCATTATAAATTATCATTTTTATAGCTATCATTACTTTTATTAATATTACTTACTTAATGCTTACATATAAAATACATAGAATATGGCCTAGATCTGTTCTATATGAAAAGTACCTTGAGATTGTGATTTGATGCTATATAAATAGAAACTGACTTGACTCTGCAATTTTGCATCGGGACAACAAAAAATGTAGAAAATAAATTAACGTAAAGTAAAAATGGGCATTGGAAATTCATAGCCTAGCACTGAGCTTATGGTCATTACAAGTTTGAATCAATAAATACATTTAGAAGTGCCTGAGCAGACTCATCTCAGTCATCCAGGCACTAGGCTACACTGTGTACTTAAATCTAGTCTTTTATATGGTATGCAAGCTTGTTTGGACTCTAACAGTGAATGTGATTTTATAACCTTGAGGTATGATATGCACTTAAAACCACCTCCTACAAAGAAACTTTGTAAATACAGAAAATACAAGAAACAAAAAGTCTAACACTGTATTTAAATGCTGGAATAAATGTATTTGACTTACACCTCTCAGAGTGAAACAGAACAAATTTAGGAGGAAAATGTGCCTGCAGTTATTTGTCATGCTTTACAACTTCAGCAACTTTTGCATGTACGTTGTTACAAAGGCATGTTGTGTGAGAAAAGCTTTGTTAAAATCCATATGGTTTAGTTATTCAAGGATACCAAATATGCTACGCTGAATTACTGGAAAATATGTGTGAAATGAAACACAAGTCTACTAGAATTTTCCATTTGATGTGCACCCACTAAAACACACACTCATAGATTTGAGCATTTCACTTTATATAAATGTGATAAAGAACATGTTTGTTTAAGGAAAACGTTATTAACACTTGTGCTATTGTTACACTCAAAAGAGGATCTGACTGTAGCCTGTGACTCAGCTGTCTTTAAGGCTGTGGGAGCTGCAGCTGTGAGACCTCCTCCTAAATAAAAATGCATAATGTCTGACCTCACTCGACAGATGCCATAATGGAGAAAAAAAAAGCCACCAGTGGCTGAACACATTTTCTGGCCACTCCCCGAAACGCTGAGGGATATCCTTTTTCACGTCAGAGGCTGCTCAGCTAATCCAAATACCAGTTCTACCGGCCCGCTTGTGTGTTCGCTGAGGGAGCGAGAGGGTGTGGTGCTGCTGCTGTGAGCTCACAGGGCGAGCAACAAGTCTCCAAAGACCACATTGTCTGCTGTTCAACATGTATGGGTCTGGTAGAATAGAAGGAAGTGTTGTGTTTCAATCTTACACATTTTGCTACTTTGCTTTAAAATGAGAATACATGCTAAGGTGTACAGTGTTGAGCTGTTTATTTGAGAACCCCCACCCCACTCCGCTCCACCCCATCCCATCCTAACTATGCACTAAAGGACTCAGCATCCATCTAAGCCTATTAGTTGACAGCTGTGCCTTAGTTATTATGGTCTTGTAGCGTGTAGATTTACTGTCATTGTTAATGCTTTAGGCTGCAGGCATGGATTTGTTTGGAGTATAAAATTACATTCATCTACATTGTCTGTAATGCTTCTTCCAAATGAGGAAATAACCATTTTATTTCCATGTCATTCATTTTATTTACACAATGGGAGAAGGAAGAAAAAGGCATCATTTACAATGTGAAATATAAACTACGTAAAAGAATTATCACCTCATCAACATTAGCCCTCGGGGGAAGACATTCTCACACCCTCCTCATCTCATATGGACCCTCCGTGTCACTTTTTAAAACACTGGGTGGCGTCATCTGTGTCCATATGTGACGAGTTGTTAGGGGGAAAAGTGACTGTTATTAATCTTGAGGTGAGTGTGATCAAACCAGGCACACGATAAAGGAAATCTGTGAGGGTGTGAACGAAGCCAAAGGAGGGCTACTAAACACCCCTGTGGGTCCCCGTGCTAATATTTAAAGGTTTAGAGAATTTGTTCTTAAGCTCTTTAAATCCACCTGAAAGAGTTTGTCATTCAGCCTGTGAAGGGCGATCAATAAACACACACTTTAAACAGCCAGAGGCCCTAGGTGTTGGAAACTGAGTGCAGACATGGCAAATCCGCATCATCAGCAGACCTGTTCGTTCGTATGCAAACCGATAAGGCTCTGGGACAACACTCGGAGAGATCGGCAACTCCATGGTGATTTTGTAACAGATGTCAAAGCAGCAGGATCTGTAGTCACCCAGACGGCTCGGCTGGGTTTCACAGGCACAATCACACCTGACTGCAATGCTTTGTGTTAAATTTAACTTGGCCTTTTATATCAATAATAGACAACTAGCCAGTCCAGGATGCATAAAGTATCTGTGGTGGTGTCGTTTCTTTAAACAAAGAAATCCAAACTGATGACAGAAAAAACTCAAACAGTATAATTTCACTGCATCCATTTTTGATCACCACTGAAAATAAGTGAAAGTTTTTGAATGACTTAAGGAGTTGGAAACTGCTACGTAACCATTTATAATTCCATGTGTTCAATGTAAGAGCATGAATTTATTTACCATACTGGTTACACAATATTACACATTTGAAATGAAACTTAACACGTGAAAGCACAACCCTTTCTGCGTGTATGATTCTGTGTGACCTTTCAACCTCACCAGCAATTTCTGGACGAACTGATCTTCGCTACATTTATGTGTTTCAGTTCTTTGTAGCATTGCGATTAACTTTATTCGGATACTTTATATGATTAGCCATTGTTCCAAAGATAACTTCTTCAAGTTACATTTAACGCTTCAAAGCTTAAGACTGATCGTGCTTCAAGGCCAGAGGTAATTCCTTCCCTGTCCAGTTGTTGGCAATCTATCCTTTACACGGGCGCGTCGTGAGAGTTTTGGTCAGACCACCAGATGCATGAGCTCTGGGTCCTCCTCAACTGAGAATTGATTGACTGTTTTGCTTTTTTAACATTTTACATATAATGTAAAAGACAACTGCTTGTTTGTTACGCCATTTGTTTGTTTCGCCACACCATCAAGCCAAACAAAGAGGAACAAAATGTACCTGGAGCTTTGCCACCAAAAGAAACGCCAGCCCTTCTACACTGAATTACTGGTTTGATTGTAATTTATGTGCTGATCAGTGGCTTGAGGGCGGATGTTATCAAATTAAGAAAGGACACATTATAAAAAGCAGTAGAGATCAGTTTAGTTCATTTGACAGATTATCACACAAGGAATTAAGTCCTGCTCTGATGATGAACAGTTAGCAAAAGCTGTGAATCAGAGGAGAGTTGGAGACAGATACAGTAACAGTAAACTGAATATGTTCTGGTTGTTGCAGGAAATGTGGTCGGTCTAGAACGGTGGAGGTTTTACCTCAAGGCGTGAACGGAGAGGAGGAAATTATAAACTGAATTGTATTTTGTTGTTTTTTGATGAGATAAGGAATTGGGCGGCCTCGTCGAATTTAGGGGCCTTCAGCTGCACTGTCTGTTAGCTGTGGTGTGGACACCTGTTTCACTGAATTTCAGTCGGTCAGTACACCCAGGAAGGATCTATGCATCACCTGCTGAGGAAATCTGTGTCCACTGGGCACAAGGTGAGTGGACGCGGTGCTCAGGTAAAAGATACTTAAATCTTTACAGCCCGTGAAAACATATTGTTTTCCCTGTGTTTTAGGATGGATAATGACATTTCAGATTAAACTTATGACTTCATTTACATTATAATCCAAGTCTGGCTCTCTACTCATGCCCTATTCACATCCTAGCTCCCCTGTGCCAGCTGTGACAACACCTGGAACACAGGTAAATAGGATAATATAAACAGGACATGACAGTAGCTGAGATGAGATTAAATAAAATCATGTAATGTGGTGAAACAGTAAAACTAGTGAATGTCACTGCAACAAAAGAACAGAGGGATTAATTGGAAATTAACAACAATATAGAATAAAGAAAGTTACTTGGAAAAGCAGAAATTGCTATTTGCTGTAAATTCAGACATCATTTGTACACTGCAATTTGAAACCGCAATTAATCTTCAGTTGCAACTTTTAGGGAGATTCACAAACATCTTCTGTTCATTTGTATAAGAAGAATTCTATGATCTTACCGTTGTTCCTTAAACCAGTGAATTGTGTATCTCAGAGTTTGTCAAATGAGATCAAAATCATAATCACAAGTTGACCAACACTGTTCTGCTGCTACTCGAGTTCTGGGAGTGAAAGTCCAAAATTGCTTTCTTTTTATGATCGACTTGTTATGCATTAAAGATTACCACAGGGCCGTTGTTTGGGTGATATTGGCTGAGGCTGCAAACCTTTAATAAACACTGCAGAATTTCTAAGAGGAGTGCTACTTTAGCTCAGAAATGTTTGCCCAGCCAGAAGTAGTTACAGTATTTTATACATCCATGTAAATTAGTGGAAAATTAATTCTTACTTGATGCGTCACTGTGTCAAAGACCTGACTCCACTTCATTCACTGATCAGGAGTTTGCTCTGTTACAGCTGATTAATGGATTTCTGAACACATGAACAATGATTACAATATAATATTAAACATCAATACAGCTTACTTTATACTGGACAGGGTCTTTACTGTTTGCCTGGCTTCTGGTGGAGCTGCCTCAGGACGGAGGGGTGCTGGTCATGTCTGAGGCATCGAGAGTGGCAGCAGGAGATGTGGGAGTCATTCTCTGTCTCTGGTCTGCTGTGTCTCCACACGTAGTATTTGAAAGGTGCTTGGGATCTTTCTGGAAAAGGCTCAGAAGAAATGTTTTTTATAAAATGTTGCAGCAACTTAGAAACAATACTCCATAACTTTTTTTAAATAAAGTGCTGCATATCACCGCCACTTTCTCCCCTCACGCCCCATGCTCCTCATAATTGCCCATCAGGGACTGACTTTTACCTGAGCATGGAAGGAATTCCATTTACCTGTACCCAGATTCTGAACTGCCTGGCTAACTTTGGAGGTATTGAATTTGATCAATGAACTGCTACATACCTCTGCAAAGTTTAAATATATAATTCTAAATCGCCTGCTGGAGGAAGAAAACAAAAGTGCTATCTTGATCTGCTGTGGACGCAAAGCAGTGCTACTTTTTACTGCAGTAAGAAATATTACCCATTTGACTCTTGTGGCATTCTGTGAATAGTCTCCAACACACGACAGGGTCTTGGCAGGAAGCAGGCCTCACAGAGGCAGTTTCTCCCACAGCTGCATGTAGAACCTACATATTAGTGCAGCTATAATGAGTACAACAACAACTGTTGGCGAGGTAAGCATAAATGCCAAATATACATTTGAAAGGGTTGAAGCCACTTTGAAATGTGTTAGTCATTAATAATAAAACAAATATAGTTTTAAAGTACTAAAACCACAAAAATAAAATAAATAATCACTTCACATTTACATTTGATGTCTAGGGACTAGCCATGGTAGCTCAGTTGAACAGTGGGACCAAGCTCGTTGCTGATTCGCCGCCTTCTGTCCTTGGTTCTGGCTCAGAACAGGGCACATCAAGACATCAGAAGGCTGAGTCAGGTACGCAAAGATCTGACAAATGACATGCACCTGAAGTTCAGTTTCAGGTACAAATACTGTCCAAATGTCTCCCTTGTCAATGTCCAACCCACAGGCCCAGGCTTGGCCTTCATTGCTCACTCCCCAGGTTGCCACAGCCATGATGCCTTTACTCATTAGCTCAATCGCCTGCTTCTTCCTGATGCTCATTTTCCCAAAAAGCGATACACCCGCGTAAGATGTTTTGCTGCACTATCTGATAACACCACTGACGCCTGCGGCCACAAACATGTAACTGTCGGTTAATTTTGTCCGTTGGTGTTTCTGTAACAGTCGAGTGTTTTATCGCTCAATATGCGACTTGTTTCCAAAGCACTTACGTGCACCGGGACGGTCTGAAATCTTTGTCCTCCTCATCTGTTTGTTCTTCTTCCTCACACATCTGACCTTGGTCACTGAGGTGAACAAAATATTTCCACAGAAGCACCTTCAAACTGTTGTTTCTAAGTTTTTCTGAAATTATTTTTCATATTAAAATCTTGTCTCTTCCGGCTGCAGGGAGGGATTTACATATTCCAGCTCATTGATTATTATGGTTGTACCAGAGCTTGCCATTATTTTATGGTTTTATCTCAGTGTCTGGCTCTGGCCTGGGGTCTCGGTAAGCAAAAAAGAATTTATAGTCTTTTTCTTGATATGCTCTATTTGTACAGTATGAACTTCAGTGAGTGTCTTTTGTTTCCAATAATAAAACATTGTTTTTGAGTGTTTGATTTGATTAAAGTTTGAATTGAGTAACTCTATACGGTTCTGATCCGACTGTTCATCCTACCACTTTAATCACAGTCTTATTTCAGCAGGTACAGTGCAAATATAAATCAAACAACGTCAAAGGTACTTTAAATCTGGCTCAACATACACAGTCCAAGTGTAAATTTGTAGAAGTTGGACTGTTATTAACATCATCAGACATGAGCAGAATAGAGGCTATGGGGCTCAAACCAGTTGGAAATACATCATCCTCTCTGCTGTCACTGGTGAGTCAAATAAGTCGGAACAAACACAAAATATATTTGTATTGCTCGCCTTTGAAGACTAAGAGTCAGCAGCCAAGTAATAGGTTCATTGGCTGTATGGCACAGTGGTGACACAGATAATAAACTATTGGTCAACTGGAAAGTTTGAATTTTGATGGTGGCGCTTACAGGAAAGGATAGCACCATTGGCAAATTGTTTTCTGAAGAATCAAAATCTTTTAAGTTGTGGCTCAGCAAATGTTTTACTAACAACAGGCTATATTTTGGCTGCCCCAGCCAGAGCAGACTAATCTCACCTTCTCCAACTTGGTTATTTTTTTTCACCACCATACCACTGTAAGCAATAACCAAGCCTGAGAGAGTCTATGAACGTAATACATTCTGATCGGTTTTTCCCTTAAATCATAATTTCAAACCTCACAGATTTCCTTTATCCTGTTCCGGCTGGTTGCGTACACCAAGATTAATAACCAGTATGTTTCACCTCTGCCTGGGCGCAGACGGACTGGGATGGGACCATGGCTCTCCTCTGTTCTCATGGTGCTACCTGTAAGCAGCTGGACAGATGTGTTGGACAGCAGGAACCTTCAGAGGCTGGGTGTTAATCTAGTGTTAGAATTGTGTTATAATTAGCAAGTGCACGGCTTAAACTCACTAGTCTTGTTCTTTTCTGTGCTCCAGCTTGCACATCCTTTGCTTCCACTCCGCTGAAGATCCAGCCCGCAGAGAAGAAAACAGGAGAGGAGGAAGAGGAGAGGAGGAGGAGGGGTTACTGGTGAAACTGAGGACGCCCAGTGACATTAAAAATTCCCTGAAAAGCCACATTAACTATGTAAAACTTCAATCATGACATCACCTTAAAGTCAAGTAAAACAAGTGGAGTTACTTCACTTCTGCAACTTCCTAAGTTTCTCAGTTATCGATTATCTTTAATATGAGGTTTACTGTGTCCTTTATCCTGGCCAGAATCTATTTTCTCCTTTTTATTCTTAGTTCAGTCAATGCCAACTCTCTTGCTCAGCCGAATCATCAATATTAGAGAATCTTGAAAACAACATAATTGTGGTATTTTAATACTTGCATATTAGTTAACATATAACACCAAATAGTGTTGCTTTAATTACTGCTGTACGCTCCGTAAAGTAAAACAAAGTCCTTTATGTTTCCATGTTTCAGCTATCTACTCAAGGTCGTAAATCACAAAAGGAAATAGAATTTAAAGCTGTATGTTTACAATCTCTATAATTCTGTCATCCTGATTAGTCCATATGTAGTTTTTATGTGTTGCTCTGTTCTTCCAGAGCTTTCTCCGCATTAAAGGGTCTTTTGATATTTTCCTTTTCCAAATCGAGGGTTTAAGGACAGAGGGCAAGCATATGATTATAAAAACTTTTGGCAAATTTGTGATGTTTGATATGAACTGTATAAACAAATTGACTTTGATCCCAATACCAAAACCAAACTAGTCCATATATGTTCTTACTTCGTAACGCAGTAGTGACATTATCATTTTAATATTTTTGGCCACTAGGATGTAGGAAAAAGGCAAACATAGATGCATGCACATATTTTACAAATTAAAATCCAAATATCACTTTCTTTCAGCTCTGAGAAGAAACAAAAGTCAGTCTACTATTTATTTCCCATTTGAAATCTAAAGCACCACAATTTGACTGCTTTAGAACAAAATGGCTCTCTGGGAGCTTTGCCAATCAAACAAACATCAGCCCTCACACTGGAATTACTACAGTTTTGATTGTAATTTATGTGCCGATCAGTGGCTTGAGGGCGGATGTTAACAAATTAAGAAAGGATATATGCAAAAGGGCAGAGATCAGTTTCTTAGTTCATTTGGATAAGATTATCACACAAGGAATTAAGTCCTGGCTCTTGATGATGAACAGAGAAAGAAGAAAAGCTGTGAATCAGAGGGAGAGCTGGAGACAGAGGACAGTGGCCAGTAAAACTGAATATGTTCTGGTTGTTGCAGGAAATGGCCTGGTCTGGGGAACGTGTGGAGGCTTCTCACTTCAAGCAAGAACGGAGGAGGTGAATATTATAAACTGAATTGTATTTTTGTTTTTACGAGAGATAAGGAATTAAGGCTCTGGTTTTAATTTAGCCTTTCTGGTGCTGCATTGTCTGTTAGCTGTGGTGTGTGATACCCTCTGTTTCTACTGGAGACTTCATTTTGGCTCAAGACACTGTGAAGCATTCATCACCTGCTGAGTGAAACTGTGTCCACTCGGCACAAGGTGAGGACGTAGCTCAGGTAGCATGCAGTCATGAAGAAAAAAAAAATTGCAACAACTTAGGTACCTTAGTACATGTCTATTGGATGTGTTTTTATTTATAGGAGTTTCTTTTGTGTGTTTTGTTTTATTGTGTGAATAAATAAACTTGAAAGATTTAAGACTTAAATCTTATAAATACTGAAAAAGTAAATCTGTCTCTTCCTGTGTTTTAGGGAGACACGGAAATTTGGTGATTAAACTTAGACTTCATTTACATTATAATCCAAGTCTGGGCTTTGACTGCCTGATGCCTCATTCACATCCAAACTCCCCTGGGCTAGCTGTGACAACTCCTGAACACAGGTAAATGTAAACTAAGGAAATTGCTTTCAATTTTAAAGCATGTGTTATGTGAAAAGGGTGGACAGCAGCTACTGTGGAACAAACATGTAGGAAATCTGAATGGCATTCAGAATGGATGTATTTTCAGGAAAGTTTCTGGCAACTCAATTTCACAAAAGCTGTTATCAGTAATAACTCACTGTAATGATTTACAAAACTTAACTCATCTGTAATTCCATTATTTGGTGTGTAAATGTGCACCGCCTGTTGTTGCTAGTGTTTTAGGAGACCATAAACACTTCTGGTTCATTTTGTATAAGAAGAATTCTCAGTGATCTTCTATTTGTTTATTCCTAAACCAGTGAACTGTGTGTGGGTCTTCAGAGTTTGTCAAATGAGACTGTAATCACACCATGTTGACCAACACCACCTCTGCTGCTACTGAGTTCTGGGAGTGAGTCCAAATTGTTTTCTTTTATGACTTGTTATGCATTAAAGATTACTACATAATGTTGTTTCGCTTTTTAAGATACTGTACGTATAAACCTTGGTAAACACCGACTCTCAAGAGAGTGCTACTTAGCCTGTGAAAATGTCGTTCAAAGCACAGAAGCAGCTACATTTTTATACAGTCTGTTGACGTTGACTCAAACTGAACAAGGCTCACACGCTCAATTATGAACTAGTTGCTTATTAGCATGCATAATGACTTTATCAGTCATTGTAGCATTTATTAAATCCTCACTCTTGCATGATCATATTCTACAGCTACCAGGCCATTAACTGAGTTTTCCTCAATACCTGCTAATTAATGCTTATTGATAATAAGTAAGGAAGTTGTTGTACATGAATTTATGAATATGCTTTGTATGGACCTGGTTGTGTCCTAGCGTAGGAAACTTCTACCTTTCTCCTCTCAGACGGAGGGTGCTGGCTGCGTCTGGAGGCACGAGGAGCTGGGCAGTGTGAGATGGAGCTGGCTCTGTGTCTCTTGGGTCTGCTGTGTTCTGCTACCAGCATCTGAAAAGCCAGATCCTCTGGAAAGGTCAGAAGAAAATGTTTTTATAAAATGTTATATAAACTTAGAAACACACCATAACTTTTTTTCTTTTTTAAATAAAGGTTGCATACTTCACCGCCACTCTTCCCCACGCTTATGCCCCACTGCTCTGTATCAGGGGACTGACTTTACCTGGAGCATGGGAAGGAATCTACTTCTACCTGTACCCAGACTTGAACCGCCTGGCTAACCTTGAGGTATTTGATTTGATAATGCATGACCATCCACACTGGTCACACAACCAGTCACACAACAACTTTCAAGTCGCCTCCATCCGTGATAAACTGTTTGAACTGCTGTTTTAGACACATCTTGATCTGCTGTAGACATGTACAGTACTACTTTTACTGCAGTAAGCAATACTCCCTACTTTCCTGTAGCACTCATGTATAATATACTGTCACACGACAGGTCTGAAGCAGGCTCTCAGATATGCTTTCCTACAGCGCTGCAGGAACTCTAATTGTTTTGGGCAGCTATAATGAAAAAGAACAACAACTGTTTCCAAGTAAGTATGAACTTTGGAGTGCCTTTTAGACACAAAACAAAGCAGCAAAACAAATACACGAATTCACTAACACTACAAAATAAATAAATAATTTAATATACTGTTTCAAAGGCGCTATCGTGTTGTGTTTTTCTGTGAATGTAGGGACTGCTTTTGGCTGTGTCTGCTGAACAGTGGGACCAGTTTTGTTGCTGGATTCGTCGTCTTCTCTGTCCTTGATTCATGGCTCAGAAACAGGGCAGTTACCGTTGACACTGTAGCTGAGTCAGGTGAATACAAAGATCTGACAAATGACATGCACCTGAAGTTCAGTTTCAGGTACAAATACTGTCCAAATGTCTCCTTGTCAATGTCCAACTCACAGGTCCAGGTTTGGCCTTCATTGCCTACCCTCAGGCTACAGCCATGATGCCTTTACCACAGTTCTGGACCGTCTGCTTCTTCCTGATGCTCATTTTCCTCAGTGTTGACACTCATGTAAGATGTTTTGCTGCATCATCTGATAAATACTAACTGACACCTTGCAGTACGCCAAACATGGGGTAATTGTTTTCTATTCTGTATTTTGTCCGTTGTGCCCAGGATAGTCGCAGTGTTTTATTGGCTCAATGTTTACTTGCTCACACCACGCACCGGGACGCCTGAAATCTTGTCCTCCTCATCTGCTTCTGTTCTTCTTCCTACACATTCATTCTTGTCAATGAGGTAGAATAAAGAGTTTTGAAGCAATTCTCAAACTGTTGTTTCTAAGTTTGAAATTATTTGTCATATTAAAATCTTGTCTCTCCTGCTGTAGGAGGGATTATATTCCAGCTTATTGGTTATTACTGTCAAACAGAGCTTGTGATTTCATGGTTTTATCTCAGTGTCTGGCTCTGGGCCTGTGTTTTGGTGGAGCAAAATAATTTATAGTCTCCTCAGATATACCCGTTTCCAAAAAATAAAAGTACAGATTTTGCTACTGAGTGTCAGAGTGTTTGCTTTACCTCTTCCACCTTAATCACAGTTCACTACAGCACTTCAAAATATAAATCAAAACACCGGCTGTAGTTTTAAAACTCCGCTTAATGTGCAGTCTATGAATTTGCGAAATAACGTATATTGACGCTATCGAGGACATGACAGGCTGAGAGGCTATGTGCTTTTCCAAACTGTGCTGTGCGGGAAATTACATCATCCTCTGCTGTCACTGGTGAGTCAAATAAGTTTGAACAGAAGTTCAAAACATACAGCTGTGGCTTGCTCCAATACTAATGACTAGGAGCCAGCAGCCATGTTAACAGGTCGGTCTGGCTGCACCTAGGTGCTGTGGTGTTAAGGATAATGAGGAGATATTCAGGTATTTGCTCAACACAAAGTACTGGGATGGTGGCACTGATCAAAGATGAAGAGATCATCAAAGTTGTTACAATTCATCACATGAATTTCTGAACAAACTTTGTGTTAATTCATCTGACATCGTTACACAGCTATATGTACACTATTCTCTGGAAGAATTAAACCTTTTGCTAGCTCACAAACTGTTTACCAACAGACTGGTCTAACAAGGAGTAGACTAGTCCCATTTCTTTCAGTTCCCACCACAGCCACATGACATATCGCAGTTAATTAACTTTTTGTTAAACCTTTAATGTTAAACTTTTATTCTGTTTTCTCTATCTATAAATTTCAAACCTTCATAGATTTCCTTAGTCCTGTACCGGGTTGGTTACATACCAAGTTAATAACCAGTATGTTTAATACCCTGCCCAAGCGTATGGACTGGGATGGACCATGACTCTCCTCTGTTCTCATGGTGCCACTGTAAGCTGACAGATGCACAGCAGTAAACCTTCAGAGAGGCCACAGTGTTGTTCAGGTGTTAGAATTGTGTTTATACCAGCAAAGGCACAGTTCTACCATCTTGTTCTTTCTGTGCTCCAGCGCTTGCAATATCCTCGTCGACCCAAGTGAAGATCCCGAACTGCAGGGAGAAGCAGCATTGCAGAGAGGAGAGGAGAGGAAAGCATCAGGAATCATATCGCCTGAAATGACGGCTTAAAATTCTGAAAAGCCGCATTAACTACAAATTTAACTGCATATCAATTATGTGCGGGTAAAATATATTACTTCGCCTTGCACCTAAGCCTTCAAAGTTAACATTATCTTTACATAGGCTGACGTCTTATCCGCCAGAATTCAGGCTTTCCGTATCTTAGTTCAGTCAATGCCAACTCTTGATGCTCTGGGAAGGTTTTCAAATCATCAACGCGGAGTATCTTGTCCAGTGCCTGCAAATGTACGAATAAGGTAGTGACCAATCTTTCCTTTTCCAAATCGAGTCTCAAGGGTCTTGAGACCGAAATGTAATGTTTGATATGAGCTGTATAAAACCAATTCTGACTGTGGTTTTGAAACCAGCCCAGTATTGTTCTTTGAATTACGTCCTTTAGGTCAGATAGATATATAAATAAAGTGTAAACCAGACAAGACTGATCAGATGCAGATACATGAATATATATTGTGGACATATGGATGGAAATGTTCAAATAGTTGAGTTGTTCTATATTTAGCTTTTCCTCAATTGAATCCCTCTGAAATTATATGAATGCTCAGTTGCATTTAGACTTTGGTATCAACCACAGCTGCATGAAGTGTAAATTACAATAGCTCGGTAGAGCAGGAGTGATCAGAGTGTCCAGTTATAGCTTGATAGAAATTTGGATTGTACATTAGGTCCTTTTACATATTGTTGTAGATATCAGAATGTTTTAAGTCAAAAAGTAGAGTAGTGAACACTTATGTTAAATATTTGCCCTATTTGATTTGGGGCAGTGATAACATGGAATGTGGGTACATTGAAGAGCCAGCACTAGATATGTAAATAAATAAACCCTGACAGGTTCTGGTTGCCAGCCAATATAACAAATAAACTTTGAATATGTAAACCCAGCCTCAGAGAAAATGTTTGAAGTATTTTCTTCATAATACTTTAATCACCAAGACCAAGACCAGAAAGAATCCATCAGATGAAAAATGTTACACGGCATCAAGGCATCAAAGCATGGGAACAGCATCACAAAATAATCCCACCCAAGGTCTTAAGTGTAGTAGCTGTTCTCAAGCCTTGATCAGGTCATGACCTTCTCATCAGCAGCAGGATTTCACCCAGCTGTCAAGCAGAGCTGTAGATGGTGGTAAAAGTGGGAACTGCTGGTGTAAGGACAAAGAGTAAATCTAGATTAGTGTAGTGGAGGTGAAAAGCAAATAAAAATCTTTAAATATACCTGGACCAACCAAAGTAACAATTCACTGACGGTGAGGATTAGATGATGCTGGTTGGATACCGTGTTTTATGCACACCATCTTTATTTTCAAGTCATGTTTCTCCAGCTGTAACATGATTTTTTATGTAGACAATGATGTTGAAAATAAAGTTTGATCATGGCCCCTCATACTTGAGGTGAACATACTTATGCAATGTTGTATGCAAATCAGAAATTCTTAAATGTATGTATTATGTTTTTTAACTTAAAGCAGCTCCTCTTGGCCTTGGATAACAGTATTCAAAGATGATTGGTATATCAAACGAAAAAGTGTTTATAAAAGCAGTAAAGATCTTTCTCAGTATTTTGAATCATAACAGAAATATACAATGGATAAATTCCTTTGATCTCTGGATGAAACAAAACTAGGAGGAAAAAGTAAAGGAAGAGGAGAGTTGGAGACAGAGGATAAATGTATTGCAAACTACAATATGTTCTGTTGTTGGTGAAATGTAGATTTGGTCTGGGGAACGTGTGGAGGTTTCTACCTCTGCTACAAGAACGGAGGAGGTGATTCATTTAGCAGAGGTTTGATTACACAAATTTAATTTTGTTGTTTCAGAGTATATGGCTTTTATGCCATACTTAGGTGCCTTTCTGCGCTATGGTTTACATGTGTGATAATTCTGTTTCTACTGAAACCCCACGTCAGTACACCCAGGAAGGATTCATCGTCTTGAGGAAAATGTGTCCACCAAGGTTACAGTGAGATGATTGAGTTGAACCTGTAAATGCAGTCAACAACAGAAACCATCAAGACACTTTTGGCATTTTTTTTTTTTATTCCCATTGTAGGAATTGGATTTGGAGAGCTGATCGATTTCCCACCGTGTTTTCATCTACATTTTAATTGGGAGGCCTGGGCCTCTTTACCTGGTGTTTTGTTCACAGATCCCACCCCTGGCCAGGCTGTGACAAATACCTGAACACAGGTAAGATGCTGGGGTTTACTTTGTTGTTGTGCGCATGAAAATAATATCTAGCTATGATCAGGACTATTTAACAGTGCAATTGTGGTTGTAGTTAGCCCTTGTTATTCTCCACTTGAACAACAACCCACCAGGATGATGTTAACTCTAAACTGAATCTTGCTCCCAAACCCAGCTCACTGTCTTGGTCTCTGACTTTCAATTCATCTAATCTGACAACCAAAACCACAACACCACCCTCTGCTGCAATTGAGTTCTGGGAGCAAGTTTAATTTCTTTTGTCTGATGAACTATTTCACTTTTGATGCACTGTTTTCACTCATTCTCATTTTTGAAATTAAATGTTTTATAAAAGTTGAGGACATCTCCAGATATCCCTTGAAGCAGGCAAATCATAACCTCCATTATGCTCTAGCAGTTTCAGGCCACATCATGTACCTCTTATATCTCTCCTGAGACGGAGGGTGCTATTGTGTCTGAGGTATCGAGAGCTGCAGCGTGAGATGGGAGCTGGCTCTGTGTCTTCTGGTTCGTTGGATTTTCTGCTACTTCAGCATCTGAAAGTGCCAGATCATCTGAAAGGCTGCGTGGAAACATTTTAATTTTTAATCTTTGCCTTGTGGCAGAGAATCATCAACTTCTTTCTAATAATCTCCATTTCTTTCAGCAGCGGTTTCACAGCCACGTTCCCCATGTGATGCCTGCGGTCCTTCTCATCAGCTCCTGAATTTCACTGGAGCTTTGGGAAGGAATTTACTATTACCTGTATCCAGATTGAATCGCCTGGCTAAATTTTGAGGTGAAAAATACCCGTAGGATGTGTGTCTCTAACCATATCTAAAGACAGTACTACACTTCCAAGAGCTCAGCGTCATTTAAAACCAGATATGACACTAAAGGAGATAAGGCCCTACTTTTAGACAGACACCTGATCCAATTTTGAGCTGTCATCAGTGCTATCAAATTTGTTGGGTTCAGCAGACAAGCGCTGCTTGTTTTTAAGCATACTGGATGCTTTTATTATGTTGGTGGTGTGTGCACTGCCGGGATCAACCATCTTCTGTTCTGTTTCAATCCACTGAAACAGACCTTTTCTTGCATTACAGGTGAGAGGCTGATCTCAAATATGTTTCTCCCAGAGCCGCAGGGACTCTGGAATGTTCCGGGCAGTTTAATGAGTATATAACAACAACGGTTACAAGTAAATATAAATCACAAGCACTGTTATGTCCCCACTACTTTGGCTAGAAGACATTATTTGTCATAAATTAAAGAATACAGAATATTTTAACTGCAGACTCTTTAACTAATCTTGCCTTATTCTAAAGGTAATTTCTTTTCAACAAAAAGGGTATTTCGTCTTACTTTGACCCTAGAGACTGTTTCTGGCTCTGTCTGCTGAACAGTGGGACCAGTTTGCTGCTGGACTGCTGCCTTCTGTCCTGGTTTCATGGCTCTGTGAAACAGGGCAGCCACTCACGACACTGTAGCTGAATCAGTATTAACAAGATTAATTTGAGCGCACAGGTGAATGACGCTCTAGTCCCAAATAAAAGTTATACATCAACTTTCTTCCAAACTACAGGGTTCCGGCTTATGCCGTCACCTGTGGCTACAGCTATGATGCCTTTTACTGTTGCTTGGATCAAGTCTGTTTCTTCCTGATGCTAATTCTGCTTCACTGTTGACACACACGTAAGATAATTTGCTGAATTATTCTGCTATTAAAGTGACACAAATAGTGCAGCTTCAGGCATGTGAACCCAAATTACCTACTTATTTTGTCCCTAGTTTGTGATATGTTTTATCACCACAGTGAGCGACTTGTTTCGTTGTTTGCACCAGTGAGACACGGTGATCTTCGTCCTCCTCATCTGTCTATCCAGCCTTTACATTTGACCCTGGTCACTGAGGTAACACATACATATATAAGTATGTATATATATACATATATATATATATATATATATATATATATATATATATATATATATATATATATATATATATATATATTGGTTTATTTTATTTATTTTTCTACTGATATTTTTATATCATTATTACATTTACACAAAGAAAAACGGTTTCTTCCTGTTTTAGGGAGGAATTTATTGCCTAACTCATTGATTTCTATGCTCGACCCAGAGTCTTATTGGGTCAGAGGCTATGTCTGAATGCCTGGCTGTGGGCTGGATATTTGGTAAGAATCACTTATTTCTTTAAGTATACAGCTGGTGTTATTCTATATCTTTTATTTAATCCCAAACACTCTTTAAAACATCAAGTTCACTGGTTGTTATTATAGACAAAATCTTTTTAAGAATGGGTAAAAATTAGTGGCAGATTTTAACAAACTTGCTCACTGAGGTGTTTTAAAAAAATAGTTTTATGGATAAATAATTACCTATATAATGAAGACTAAGATTAATGAGGCTTTGGATGCAGACATACTACTTTTAGTGGATCAGTTCATATTTGCTTAGTCCTTCTGGTCGACCAACCCTATACTAAGAAATACGCTCAATAAAATGATCTCATAGTCAACGACTGATCAGATCAGCTAATGTTTTCTCCTCATTTTAACAAATTGTCTGGATCAAACCTGTCTTAGCAACTGAACTAAAGAGACAATCTGCGCCTTCCATCAGGTGCAGACTCATTTTGTAACACATCACTGCACACATGACAGACAGAGACCGTCTGGTTTACTTTAAACTGTGCTGGGAAATACATCATACCTCTGCTGTCACCAGGAGTCGTAGTTTTACACACTGAACTGTTCGCTGTGACTTCTTTGTCACTGGATGCCATTGATTTAGACATTCCATGCTACTTTGGTACATTTATTTACGATTTGTAGCAAATTAGCTCTTCAACACAACAACAATAAACTACTAATATCAGATATATTTCCAAAAGCGTTCTAACAACAATAGTATAGTATCTATCTATGTAAAAACTGTCTCCACACCTCACAGATTTCATCTTTGTACCTGGTTGGAGTACAACACCTCAAGATTAACGACTGCATGTTTACCCTGCTCATGTATGGATTGGACAACTATGACCTCTCTGTTCTCACAGCCACTGTGGGCAGCTGAAGGAGTGTTGGACAGCAGGAACCTTCAGAGAGGCTAAAGTTCAAGGAGAGCTTTCGTCATAAAAACCAGGAGATCTGGGTCTGTAAAGGAAACCCAAGAACAAAACTCTGTAGGAATTTAAAGGGTGCATCTAAGGAAAGCACAACCAACTTATCTTAGCCCTTATGCTCCAGCGCTTGTCCGTCTTGTCAGCTCCCGCTGAAGACCCAGCTTGGCAGAGGAGAGAACGGTGAGAGGAGGGACAAGTGTGGAACTGAGTGCATCTGGTGACAGCTTAGTGTAAAATAAACACTGCTAATTGTAGAATCATTCATGCATTTTGCAATAAAAGTTTTGATCTTAAACTGTTTTGAATGTGGGTTGTTATTATAGAGGTAATATGCATGATACAAAGTGAGGACGATTAGTTGTAATATATTATGTTGGTGAAGGCTAAGTTAAGTACTTGCAAGTACAGTTTCGCCTCTGGCATTTTAGATTTTAGGACGATTTATCCACAAACAGTTTATTGGGGAGTAAAGTAGTAGTTAAGACCGCAATTGTACCAAATGCTATTTGAGTAAATGATGTATGGTAATTTAGATTTAAAAGTAAATATATCTTGAGAATGTGGATGTGTTTTCATGTAATTAGAGCATTTTACTTGATACAGATACGTACAGCAGGTTTGTAATCGTTCTAAACCTGTTGTTTTGTGTTGTAGTCCTGTGAAGAGCGAAACATGAAATCTGCGTGATGTGTGCGTTTTATAGAACGTTATCCTAACCTCTAAAGTCTGCAGCAGCAGTTTGAAAGAAAGTTGTGTGGTAATCCTCCATCACAGAGAGATAGATAGAACATATAACACTTACTACATGAGTGAGGGATTGTATTAGTACAAAACCCAAATAAAGAATTATGTTCACCCAAGTCACATTGTGATTACTCAGTAGTCTGCCCTGAGCCAGCGCTCCTGTGTTATGACTGTTCCTCCCTAGGTCCAAGATATATCATGCCACCGCCATTGGGAATTGGGCTAACTGACCCCAGTCGTTTTAGTGACAGACAACAAACTACCAGCGAAAGGATTTTGTCAGTGACCTGTGGAAACTGCCCAGTAGCACCTGGTACTGCCTGATCATAAAGACCTATAGAAAGAAAAAATCCTTCACACATGGCAGTTATAATAAGTAAACCGTGGTTAAAGTGACTCAACTTCAACTGCACAAAGATATTTAACCAACATTGAAACAGTGTGTGTGTTGTAAACAAAGGAACATAAAAATATAGGAACAGCCTGTGCTCATTTGTGCCTCTTTGTTTGCCCTGTAGCTTATCTATAAGGTTGGGTATGACCGTCATTCTTCTGAAGACCTGTTGACTGGGAGCAGGATATCATAACAAAGAAATCTGCATTTATGTGCTTTATCATCACAGGTTAGCAGTGGACTTCTACACAATGCATGGTTGAAGTAATTGATTGTGGTGATGAACAGGAAATACAGAGAAAAGAAATCAGAGAAGAGGAAGAGTTGAGCAGAGGACAGTGGGCCAGTAAACTGAATATGCTCTGTTGTTACAAGGTAGCAGGAAATGTGGTCGGTCTGGGAACGTGTGTGGAGGCTCACCTCTGCTACAAGAAATTCAGGAGGTGAATATTATAAAACTGAATTGGTATTTTGTTTTTGATGAGAGATATGAATTAAGGCTTCTGTTTAATTTAGGGCCTTCTGGTGCGCCAGTAGACTGTCTGTTAGCTGTGGTGTGTGGACACTCTTGTTTCTACTGGAGACTTCCAGTCGGTCATACACCCAGGAAGGATTCATCACCTGTTGAGGGAAACTGTGTCCACTGGGCAAGGTGAGTGGACGGTGTCAGGCAAAAGATCTAAATCAACAGGAGAAATAGTAAAAAGAAAATTATGTTGTTCTGATGTGTCTCGTGTTAATTCCAATTAACTCCCTGAAATAGACATGAACCACTTTTTATTTATTTGTGATTGATATGGATATCTCTATAATAAACCTTTAAGTTTTCAGCTACATGTCCGCTTGGCTCTTTACCTGGTGTTTTTGTTCAGAACTCAGCTTTTCCCTGGGCTAGCTGTGACAACACCTGGAACAGTAGTGTATAGATTTTACCTACAGGTCTTGGAGGATCATAGTACAAGCATATGTATAATTATCTTCTTACCGATGAATTTTCCCAATATCATGATGTACGTAGCTGATGCCACCATCATAGCATTATATTACATGACAATGCTTCCTCCACAATCACCACAGAAATCTTCTTTGTTCCCAACCCAGCTTAACTGTCTTGGTCTTCAGTCTTTCAATTCATCGACTTATCAGAAAATCAAAACCAATTCTGTTGCAGTTGAGCCTGGGAGCAAGTCTAATTACAAGGAAATTTCACTACTCTCTACTACTTCACTTTTGATTCACTCTGTACCTTTACTCTTCAGAGCGGGAAATTGATTGTTGGTTACTATCTTTCCAATTCAAATAACAGTACTTTCAATATCAGAATGATGTACCATTGCAACTGTTTTGTGTTTTAAAATGTTTCAGTAGCGCTTGCATTTTGGGTGTGTATGTACGGTACAACAAGTAGAATGTCTTGGTTTAAGACTGGAAGGTTAAGACTGGGTTTCCTTTCTCCTCTGTGACGGAGGGAAAGTGGAATGTGTCTGAGTAATGAGGAGCTGGCAGTGAGATGGAGCTATTTCGTCTTCCGCCTGCTGGGTGTTCTGTACACTAGTATTTGGAAGGTGTCAGATCTTCTGAAAGGTCAGGAAATATTCTAAGAATCTTAAACTATATTATCATATTAAGATATTATTTATATTTTAAATTATGCATGAAAATTTCTGTTCTGTTTAGGTAGTATGCGCCACAGCCCCTTTCCTCATGTGATGCCCTGATACTGCTCATCAGAGCGCCTAACTCTACCCGGAGCTTAAAGAATCTACTTTACCCGTATCCAGATCTGAACCAGCTGACAAACCTTGAGGTGAAATCTAATTTGATTCTAACTTAGAATTACTAGGCTTGTTTTTTTGATACAGCAGACGCATTGGATCTGCCTGTTGAGAGGCTGTGGCAGGACTTCTGTGCTTTGAGCTAAATGCTAATGTCACGCTGCTAACATGCTGATGATTAGAAGGTATACTAATTTCATGTTTACTATCTTAGTACAGTCGAGAGTATGCTAATATATGCCAAGCTGCACTGAACAAAGCACAACTGAGGCCGATGGGATGCGGCGATGAACAGTCAAGGAATCAAAACACAAATGTGAGTGAAACGCGAGAATAACCGCAGTCAATAAGACCGTGGCCAGAATTTTATCGCCAATCCATCTTGGTGTTTGTTGAGATACGCCACTTGGACCAAAGCGGTGGACACTGAAGGATCAGCCATGGCGGTGCGGCTTGAAAATGGCCTTTCTATTAGCTGAAGAGAGTTACGAGAGTTTGTATTTTTTACTTGACACTGCAGGTCTGGATAGAGGCATCTCAAATATTCTACTCATAACGTCAGCCAGAAAATTTTATGTTCTGGGCAGTTACTGTGACACCAACTGCTACGCAAGGCGCAAATTAGATATCACATCATCATTCCTATATTGAGATTAGACAGGTTTTCCCATCATATATTATACTTTTACTATCCAGTTTGTTTGGCTAAATGCTTCATAATACCAACAAGACTTGTATCTGTCTTACCTGATCTCTAGGACTGCTATTGGCTGTGTCTAAGGAACAGAGGGACCAGTTTTGCTGCTGGATCTGCCGCTTTCCGTCCTTGGATTCACACCATAAAACAGGGTGTTAATGTTGATAATGTGGCTGAGCTGTGGTATTAACTTTAAGAGTCACGTTTGGATATACATGTAGCATATTGGTATTGATTATCTTCTTGTTTAATTCAATACACAGGTCCAGGTTTGGCCTTCACATTACCCTCAAGCAACAGCTCTGATGCCTCGCCACAGCTCGGACCGCCTGCTTTTTCCTGGGATGCTCATTATGTTGGTGTCACACGGTCAATGAAGACTGTACTATCTACTATCAATCAGGTGATAATGTATGTAAACACAAAATCACAATGTTATCTCATTTCATTTTGCCTCTCAGTTTGTGTCAGAGGGTGTTATCACCTCTAGGGTGACTTGTTTCCGCTTTTCTTTCTACTCCATCCAGTGAGGTACGAGACCTTCGGTCCCTCATCTCCGTCCATTTTCTCCCAAACACACATCTGATCCCAAATACTGAGTAAAGACAATATGGACATAAAAGCATATTTGAACTTAAAAAATATTGTAAGATGTGTTGTTATTTTATAAATGTTTATTAATCAGCTGTTCTTTGTCTGTTCTGAGAGGCATTTACGCATTCCAGCTATTGATCATTACAGCCAGCCAGAGCTCAGCCAGGACTTATGGCTGTATGTCAATGCCTGGCTGCGGGGGTTGGATTTCCTTGTGAGTAAAATCATATACCGTACCATTTAACGCTTTGACGATTAATTATTTGTGAAAAGAATATCTTGATAATCAGATAGTTAAATATATGAATAGTATCCTTCCTTTAGAAGTTGCGTGTAATATGAGCAAACACAGAACTGAAATTTAGAGTAAACGATTGTTTGTCATCTGCATAATCATGTAATTGACATTGTAAATAAAATAGAATACTTTTTGGAACTCCATAATTAGTACAAGTGTTTACTACTTTCAGGCAGGGTAGACAGCGTAATCCCAATGAGCTCTGGGTCAATCCAGGGTCTTCCCTCATGGATTTACTCCAGAACTCCAGTAGTGTGCCTTAGAGGTATCCTAATTGACGGTCAATATCAGATTCATTTGAGCTCCCTCCCGACGTTCTAAATTCTTGACCTATCTCTAAAGTCAAAATGAGGTAAAATGTCCAAAATCCAATGTTGCAAATTGGAGAAACGCTGTCATAATTATACCAATCCAAACGATCCAATAGCCATTCATCATCTGTAATTTCCATCAGGTGCCACCTACCGTTCTAACATCATCAAGGATAAGCGACAGGACAGAGGCCATTCGTTTTCAAACTGTGCTGGAAATACATCATTCCTCCTGATGATGGTGAGTCAAAGAACGACAACACATCGGTGCAGGTGGTCCCTCCCAACTCAGCTGCCAATGATCTCTGCACAACTCGTTTCTACCAAGTGAATTTGACTTTTGCCTCCAGTGACTGCAGCAACTACAAATTTGGTCCTTGCTTGTACTCACCTCACAGATTTCCCTTCATCACGTACCTGGTTGATTATAAACACCTTGAGGTAAATTCCATTGGTATATTTACCCTGACTGACGTGGCTTATTTAGGATGGGCCATGACTCTTCCTCTGTTCATGGTGCCAATTGTGGGCAGCTGGACAGACAAAATAATCAAACTTTCAAGAGGTCAGCCAAAGAAGAGTCGATCATAATTATAAAAGACACCAAAGTCAAGAAAACAATCAAACAACAAATTTAAAAAAACCTAAACAAAGAGCTTGAAAGTTGTGGATGAAAGCAGCACCAACTGTATTACTTTAAAGCTCAGCAAATAGCATGCTGGAAAGTCACCTCTTTTTCCCGCTTCCAGCCGCTTGTCCATCCTTTTGTCGCCTGGCTAAAGCCCGCAGCCTGGCAGGCGGAACCCAAAAGACTGAGAGGGAGGAGGAGACTGTTTAACTATATCTGCAGCTTAACATGACCTGCAGCTTGTGTATTTACTACATAGTTCGAAATAATGATGTTTCTAGTAATCAGTGACAAAGAGCTACAGTCTTACAATATCTAACTGTAACCCAAATACCTTTGGGGTTAAGGCTGTTTGTCAGAAAGAATTTGAAGGTGTGATCTCATGTTTGGAAGACCTACTATGAGGATGGGTTCAAATACTTGGAACTGATTAATCAAAATTTAAAAAAATGGTACATTGACAAAAGTAATCATTAGCTGCATCCTACCCAGTATCAGGTGAGGATACCATTCTGTTCAGATCTGTTCAGAGTGCATTTGACCATGGTCACTGCACAGAGTGGACATGCTTTGGCTACCACCAGGTTGAAATGCCATAAGACATCGTGCTGTATTTTTAACCAGGACCTTATTTTCTCTCTAATAAAAAAGTCTATATAATAAGTCACGTATAATAATCTGAGCCTGTCAGTGGCAAACACAAGCAATTCAATAGATGTCCTTTGACGAGAACAATTTCCCACTGGATTACATTGCAGCAGATATTTGCGGTGGCCTGGTATAGTGTCTCACGACTACCCAAAAAACATGAGAAAATAAGGCCCTGATTCAAAAATACCAGAATTATCCCTTTAAGCACTTCAAAATACCAACATTTATTTTCTACATTTCAGGTTTTTGAAATACATTTAGAGCAATTTACAGCGAGTGATGCTGCAGTAGTCATGACTGAGAAAAAACCATTCAAACAGAAATATTGTGTGCCATATGGATCCTCCTGACGTATGAAAAATAAAGTATAATAGAAAAAAATATTGGTACAACTCTATCCTCTGAGAATATGGCAATTGAAAAGCAAAGATACAATAATGTATTTTTCTATAATTAGAGTATCAACATTATTGTAATACTTGCAATTTCTTCTCAAACTGAAATCGTGTCACCTTCCTTCAGTTATCATTTTAAACACCTTTGTGTCCATTTTGAGGCGAGATTTATGTTTAGCTTCAGTGTCCAACAATGTTTATTGAGAAGGTCTTATATTTGCATTTTAAACTGTAAATTTAACATCTTTGTCATCCAGAAAAAGACGCTCCCATGTGTTGTCCATACGATGTGTTTCAGGGTCAGCTGAGATCATTACACAAAGTCTGTAGCAGTGCTTGTTGTTCCTTAGTGCTGATTTAAGTGTCCGATGTTGTCTTCTGTTATTTCTTTTGGAAAAATCCCATAATGGAAGCCTGTTTAGTTCCTTTATTTGCGTTGGCAGACATTTTCTTCTGACTTTTCTTCTCACTCTCTTTGCTACTTGCTGGTAGTTTTGCTGGGACGGGACCCTTTGGAGCTTGTTTGGTGGCCTGAGCATCATCTTCTGCCTCAGAGTACGATTCACTCTCGTAGCCTTTCTCGGTCACTGTGGAGAAAAAAAGATTAAAAGTAAAAATTATTCTGACTATATATATATATATCGACCGCTGTGTTAATATATTTCAAACATTGTTGTAAGACACCAAAGTTGTAAAGATACAAATACAAAGTTCTTTAAAGTTGTTTTTTGTTTTTTGTAGAAAGAAGATTCAACAAATTTAATACAGTTAGAAGTTTTCACTCCTTTGTTTTTCATACCGATGCATCCTTCGTCGTCCACAAAGGTGCGAGATTTCAGGACCCGTCTCCTCTTCCTTATCTTCACTTCAGAGACACCCTGCTGCAGAACAAAACCACATTAAAACATGACTGTTCAATGAGCCATTCAGTGTTGAATACAAAAAGTTTCATCAAAGTCTAATTAGTGTACAATTATTATGTCAACACAACGATATTGAACACTTACATGTGAATGTGAAACAGACTCGACCTCCTTGACAGGACTCGGTGATTTTTCCCTTGTCTCCATCTGCTGTGGAGAATCTGGAACGACTGAACAGGTGAACAAATATTAGTTTTCTAAGATTGAACTTGAAAGGGCTTTTAAAACGTCCCATTTTCATGATTCTTCCTTTTTCAAGGTCTTTTTTTTTGGGTTTTACAATGATTAAGCTTAACTAGCACAACAAAATCTGTCAGGAAAATGAACAACAATTTATATTTCCTCACTCCCAATTCATAATTTATCATGTCAGGACCATTTTTCACTTGAATTGATCATTAAACTTTTCAAAATAAAGCAGAAATAAACAGCTCACCATCTTCATCGCTGCTGTCTGGTTCAGGTTTCTTAATCCTCCGCCTCTTTTTCTTCTCCATTTTTTCCTCCTCACTGTCAGAATCTTCAATTCGCTTGGTTTTGCTTTAAAAAAAAAAAAAAAAAGACTTTAATTAATACATTTAAAGCTATTGTTATTCCACCTTTTGCAACGAACCTTTAGTCCTTCTGTTCAAGACAAGAGATGTTAAATCCAAGCACAGTATCTTCGGTGCTCTCTTCTAATTTTATGAGCATAAAATTATTACAATTTATTTATTTGAAATTAATATTTTAGCTGATTTTCCACATGAATATAAACACACAGACAAACACACACCTCCTGGAATCTTTCTTAATGTCTTTTGGTGATTCCACTGCAGCAGCTTCTTGTTTTTCTTCAGGCTGTGAACCCTGGTGTTGCTGCTCTGCTGTGCTCGACGTCTGAGCTGCCTCCTCCTCCTTCACAGTTTTGTTGTCAGGTTTCTCTGAAGACATGACAAAGAGAAAATTGAGTAATCAAATTAAGTCAGCCAACATGACTACAACTGCACTGGCATTCAAACTTGGTAGCAGGCCACACTCCACTACGGGTTGTGATTTTTTGTTGCTTTCTTCCACCATATTTTGAAAAGTAGAGGCCATTTCAGCAAATACAAAAGCTGTACAGCACAGAGAACTTAAAAAGCAGGCAATCTAACTTTATAGTTCAGTTTTATACTTGTGGTTATGCAAAAAAAAGTCTACATTCAACAGAATCCCTACTTTATACAAACACTAAACTAAATTAGATAAATTGAATAACAACAGGTAATATTACTCACTTCCTGTTTGAGTCCCAAAAAAGTTAATCATCGGATTGGTTTTTGCAGCTGGTTTGCTTTTGGGGGCATCAGCCTAGAATACAAAACACAATTAGAAACATCTAGTTATATCTGAGATGGAAATATGGTGAGCTGGATAATTCATGATGGAAGGTGGTGTTTATCAAAGTTCAAAAGAGAGAGAGTAGAGATAAACAGTACTGTGTAATGCCACCTAACTGTGAAGGTCATCTTCTTTGCAGTACTTAAAACGCATTAATAAAAACACTGTATGTCCAAATAAGGATGTATGGATGGGTACTGTGATCTCCTGAATATTCTATTGGGTACAAAACAATTAAACCTAAAGAGCAAATCCTTCCATCAAAGGACACAAAGCCATACCACAGGTACATCTTCCTTCTGTTCCGACTTGACCTCTTTGCCGCTGTCCTGGTTCTTGGGAGCAGCTTTATTTCTAAACATTCCCATGATGCCTTTTGGTGGTTTGGTGGATGGTTTCGAAGCCAAATTAGCCTCTCCGTTCATGCCAGTTTTTTTGACAGCAGGCTCTGGTGTAGGAGCCCGCTGCATTTCTCTCCTCTGCTGCAGCTCCTGAGAGGACATGGGCACTGCACTGCTGCAGCAGATCGCACTGTATCTACAAAACCAAGTGAAAGGAAACGTTCAACTATCAAACAGAAGACCTTTCTGCTGTTTTTTCTACTGCCACAACAACAATAAGATCAACGTACTTGCTGCAGTTCTTCAGATTGTCTTTCACAGCATCATAGTCGACGCTGTAGAGGGGGCTGCTGTCTTTCAGTAAAGCTTTCTGGACACTGTAGACATGGACACTCACGATCAAGCTCATCTTGGCTTTGAAATCTGCAAAATAAAACACCTGAAGTTAGACATCCCTGCATCTTCTACAACAGAAAACAAACTCTAGGACTCAAGAGCGTAGTGTTTAATAATGGTGGTTCTTATCATAAACTACCAGAAAAATGAGTATAATTCAGTAAATACTGTGCAGTGCTCTGGGAAACAGTCTTTACACACCTTCCAGCTGGTCCTCTCTGACAACTGATATCTTGTGGCTCTGAAAAGCAAACACAGTGTCAGTGAAATAAATCAAAACAGAAGCAAGAAGTTGGTTTGTGTGTCCAGAAAGATGCAAACTATGCCAACACAGCTCCTGTTACTCACCGTCTGGCCGTTGTCCACAAACTTCCCGGACACGAGATAGGTGGCATGGAGCTGAGCTGAACTTTCTTTCCTCTTGTGATCCAGGTAGTGGTAGAGCATCCTGAGGACAAGATACATACTTTAATGGTTTATTACTGTACACATTTTTAAGTGACATTACACTGAATTAATTTGTCCATTGACCGATTGATTGATCAACAGAAAAAAACATGATATTTTGATGGTCAAATAATTATTATAGTCATTCTTTAAGCACAAACGAAAAAACCTTTGCTGGTTGCAACTTCTTAAATGTGATGATTTGATGCTTTTCTTTGTGATACATAAAAGTAAACTGGATATATTTGGGTTGTTGGACTGCTTGTTGGACAAAATAAGTTTTATGTCAAAAGCTTAAAGAGGAGGAGAGACACTCACTGTTTTGCTGTGTTGACATGGACTCCAAGTGTTAGACTCAGCCATTTATAGGTCACCTGGGAAACACACAACAAATCACATTTTGCTTGACACATCAATGTAGAAACTATCAAGGTTCAACATTAGTCAACATATATTCACAAAAAGGTGATAAATTAACGTTCAATTATCCTGAGTACAATAAGTCGTACACTTACTAAGCGAACCTGTCATTCGTTAGAGCATTTTTGTTTCCATCATTCAGCTCGGTAGATTTCCAACATCCCAGTTACCTTAATAAAATTTCAACCATCGACTATTTATTCAGCATTTGATAAATCCCTCAGTGTCTGTCTGCTTCAAAAACACAACTGTTGGCGGCTAACAGTTTGAACAAGTGAAAAATGAGATTTTGTTAAATTTAAGCACGATTATCAAGATAATTCGTAAGCCGAATTGCCGAATAGACCAACATAAATCGTAGAAAGTCGTAAATGATAACATGCTAGATACATACAGTGCCCTGAAAAGCGAGCAAACATTAAACAGGCAGTTCTGCGAACGCAATTCAACGACTGGTGATATCGACGCTAGCTCGATTCTAACGTTGCTAAGTTACCGTTAGCGCACCCAGAACGGCGTCTAGACAAAAGACTCAACAGTTCACTTACTATCTTGTTGTGGTCGTTGACAAATTCGTCAATATTATCCAAATAAAGCTCGTCCATTTTGTTTGATAATCCGCGAATGTGGAGGTCTTCTTCTACCACCGATTCAACTGCGCGGGAATGCAGTTTATTTACTTCCTGTTCCGTGTCACGTGTCTGTTCCGGTTTCCGGTGACGCTGCAGGCTGCCCTCTACAGGCCAACACAGGATACAGCTGCCAGTAGCAGCTCCGTCCACCTTACACTCCAATCCTCAGTCCCACAGAGGAATTATTTTCTACACTGCTTTTTGTTGTAATGGAAATAAATAAACAATACTTCATAAACAATAATTGATTAAGACACAGATTAAGACAAGAGAAAAAAAATTCATGTTTTCAGGTACAAACTGATCTCTAAAATGTCAGCTTTTCAGGATCTGTGGGGGAAAAAAATATTAGACATACAGACATTATCTAACCAGTTTTAGAGAGATTTACTCAGCCGATACAGGAGCATCTAATCCATCGACTGATATTAATGCATAAGAATAATGAAAAACTGGAGGTAAAAGGGATTTTTCACCATGTCACTTGTAAAGCCCTGTCATTATTTTGTCACTTTTAAGTTTTAAGGAGCCAGTTCCTTTAAAACTACGCTTATGTACAACACCTGAGGAAACGTTTATTATTTCTAAATATCTCTGACCATTGTGCATTACATTATTTGCATGATATAGCAAGATATTCTGTGGTTAATGAGCTGTGTGTTGCGTGAAAACAGTCCTACAGGGCAGAACAACAGATTTACTGTGGATTTTTAAAAAAGTAGTGTTGCTTAACTGACTGCTTTTTTCTTGATGATATGGAAACACCTATAAAACGCTGAAGCTGTTTCCCAGGTGTTAGCAGCATTTAGTCGCCCTCAGGTGTGATGATGTGTTTGCACTTTGGGAACAGCGTGTACTGAATCTATCTCTGCTTTTACATCCATTTAAACACCATTAGAGAACATGGTACCCGCTGCTCCGCTCTAACCTCAGTCTGCACAGTTCAACTCTGCAGACACATCTCTGAACCTTCAGTACTCCAATGATCAAAGTTCACATACACTCTAAAAGTTTAAATACAGTATTATACTGTATGCTAAAGACATAAGTACCTGGAAACCCTAAACTCCAACACCCATATATCCATCATTCATTCACCATAAGTGATTCACAAAACAGCGTCTGAGAGTTTGGACTAGCAGAATAAATTTTTAAAAAGAATATACCAGCCATGTTTGCAGCAGCTGCTGAATTCATTCAGACATTGATCTTCACATCTGTAAATATTTCAGCTCAAGAGGTAGAACATTTTCTCTATAATTTGACAGTTTTATACAAAATACATGTGGTGGTTTTGTCAAAAAATGCTTTGATCTCATCATTGCACAGCTGCACTTTGTACGATCTCAACAAATTAGCTGACTCACAGTGAAACAACTACATTAATACCAGAGCCGTTCAAAGTGCTGATTTCACATCACATGACATTCAGCTGGACGGCTTCCTGTTTAGTTCAGTTACAGTCAGCAAACCCGAGGCACAGAAATCATTACGACGGACTTTTACGAGGGCAAAGCTAATTTATTTTTACAGCACATTTCATTACTAAATGTTCATACATCACTTTTAGGTAGTTTAGGTTGTGTCGTGTCTGGACTGTGGTCAGACTTTTCAAATGCAAACCGGCTCTTTTTAACAAGAAAATGCTGACTGTGAGTTAAGCCACTAGAATTGAACATTATAAAATAGCTCGTGGGTAATTATCTCTACTTTTAATGCGTTTTAAATAGAGAAACTAACTGGCCAGGAAATGGAAACAGGCGGCGCTCCGGCAGCAGTCAGCTGGTATAAATGGAGAAAAAGAGGCTCCTCTGCAGACTGCAGTTATTAACACATCAAAACACAGTCGATATAAATTTTGAATTTTAATGAGCTGTTGTGACAGAGATATTCAGGAAAGACATTGTTGATATATTAAACCGCCAGTGACCTCATCATCAATTGTAGGTTTTCCAAACAAATCACTGGTCAACGTGAGGGCAACTTCCTCCCCGGCTCCACTGCTTGTCATCATTTGTCTGCATCAGGTGAAGCTCATTATGACTGGAAATGAGACCGGTGGAAGTGCTCATACATCACTCGTTAGGATGAATCTTTCTCACCAGAGTTTAGAAATATGAATAAGATGATAGGCAGAGGCATAAATATTAATGGCGTGCCTGAGTTTTCTTACACAACAGAGCTGATTCACTGATAAACAAAACACGAAACAGATAGTAAAAGAGTGTCTAAAACACCAATAAATGATGCAGTGAAGGCCAGAGGCAGGGCCGTCCAGTCAGGTTCATTACGAGCATTATGTTGTATCAACCTATATGTGGTCTCCAGGGGCCTCATTAATACTATTACAGTCACAGTACTGTGGAGGTATTTCAGCAGCAGCTCACTGTCGATGCAGGAGGCTCAGGTTTGATTCCTAGAAAATTAAATAACCTTTTCAGCCTCCGTCATATCAGAGAAGAACAATAGCTACTGCCCTTTCCACCACAACATGTCGTTGATCGCTCAGTGGTGAAGTTCAGCCTCCTGGAAAAACAAAATAACAAGAAGCGGGAAATAAGGAAGGTATAGGCCCCATACCAGGCAGCGTGTGATGGTTGTATGTGGCTGTTAAAGAAGTTAAAGAGTCAATAAATAAACACTACCAGAGAAATAGTCCCTGAAAAGACTGTTAGCTGTGACGTCTGTGGTTTGAGTTTTCATAAATCTAAGTTCAAAGGGTCAATCCTCCAATTCTACAGACAGAGGATCAATTTATTCATCAATTTTTTGAACGTCCTCTCTGACTCTGCAGGGAGCTTTTTCTTAAGTCTGAAAAAATGACCCCAGTGCTGCCATCAAGGTCATTTCAGTTTGGGCTCAGAGACTACAAACTTTTAAAAGAGGGCCTGAGTTACAAATACAGACCGTGGAGTTTAAAGTAATGGGTATTTCAGAAGCAGGCAGGGTGTCTGACCATGATGATATCATGTTAAATTACTGGAAAAGCAGGATCCAATGTTTTTGGAGCTTGACCCTTTCTAAGAGCAAAAAGTCTTTTGCTTCTGCAAGCAGGTTTATCAGGGTCCAAGCATCAGATCGTACCTGGAACTGAAAGTGCTTTGACTTGGGGGGACAAAAAAGGAGTTCTTCTTTTATGCAAAGATCAACTCAAACAAAATGAATCTCCTGAGACCTCTAGACCTGGGAGCATAAAACCAAAACTACATTTGCATCAGAATCAGAATCAAACAGTAATAATAAACAAAGTGAGAGAGATAAGAGCATAAAAGTAAAAGCATGTAGAGTTGTACGCGGAATATAAAGTGTAAAATAAATTAATTAGATTAGAAATAGATTAGATTAGATTAGATTAGAAATACTGACGAATGTGCAGAAATGAGCAAAAATTTGCAGTATGAAGTAAAAAGTGCAGTGTGTGAGGGTAATAGTCCAGAGAGATGTAGGACCTAGACCTTGTGGATGAGGCCAGTTACAGACGGGAAGAAACTGTTCTTGTGGCGTGAGTTTTGGTTCTGATTGACTGCAGCCTCCTGCCAGTGGGGAGTGGAAAAGATGTGTTTGTGCTTGGTGATATATGACGAGAGGTAAGAGAGGGAATATGTTTGTGGTAAATTGGGTGAACTAGTGTTTTAAGGTGGAGCGTCAGTGTAAAGCAGTATCAACAAATACATCATATAAGCACAAACAGGAAAAAGTGTCATTAGCCGGGGATTCTTCGGGTCCTGTGGGTTGTGGGGGTGCAGCCTCCATGGATCTGTCTGGATCCCACAGATCCTCAGTTGGATCGGGATCTGGGGAGTTTGGAGGCCACCCTTAAATCTCTGTAAATATATGAGCAAACACGTCATTACCTCGGTCTCCTCAAACTCCAGCTGGTGTGAAAAGGTTGAATATTATTAATATTTGAGCAGGTGAGAATAAAACTAAGCTGACACATTCGGCTGGCAAATTCAACACCTGCAATCTTGTTAATGATATGAAGCTGTGACAGAGAGATAGAGCCTATACCTGTGATACTCTGCACATGAGATGATTAATTCAGGTGCGCTCTCACTGTTTTTGCTCTCAGATGATCTTATACAATATTTAGAGCAAGGCAGCTCTGAGTCTTCGGTCCACGGAGCTGCAGAGGAGCCGGTCAGATGGTCGGACGACAACTTCTAATAGAAATGTCAAACAGAAGGGCAGCGACGTGCAGCAGAGAAGGGAAAAATATTCCCCTAATGGTGACGAAGAGGGAGAGTCGTCATTTCAACTCACAAAAACTAAAATCCTCAGATGGATCAGAGTTGGTTCAGATAAGGAAACAAAGCCAATCTGATCATCTTCTTATCCTCCACTGAACATGAGTCAAATTTGCTTTTGTAAGATCAAAATAATCACGTCCTTGTTGGTCAGTTCATGTTCGGTTTGAGGCCAGCAGAGTTAGAGAACACTCAGTTAAGAGATGCTTCTCTGAGTATACCGTATATAGAAACAAAATGGCTCCTCGTATGACCAACACAACATCACAACAGCCTGGGAAATGCCTCTGTCTGCTGAGTACTTTATGTTAAAGGGACATATAGATGTGATTAACTGCTTGTCACACCTGGAAGTGTTAATCAGAGACAGTGGTACCTGCAGGTGTCACAGGTGGATATAACAAGTGTCCTCATTATCACATGTAGATAGAACTTTCTTTTATGTGAATTTTTTTTTTGTCCCTGGCAAACGTTTCAACATTGTATCACCTGATCTGGATCTTTACTGAGTAAAGGCTACATTAGCTGCTACTAGCATAACACACCTGGGCTGCGGTCGAATAGTAAATCTCCTTTCCCAACCACTTTTCTTTGACCTCAATGGAAAACGTCATGAGGTCAAGGAAAGATGTGAAGGAATTTAGAGAATCTGACTGCACTTACTAGGCGTTTTTTAAACCAACTTTATTTATAACACATGGAAGACATACAGTGACAATTCAATAAGGTTTCTGTCCAACATTAATAATATAATAACAGTGAAACAAATTTGTAGGTTGAGCTATGAAAATAATGATAAAAAAGGAACTGTGCGACGGGTCCATTGTAAATTATACTCAGACAGAAATGTATGGTTTCCTGTTATAGGCGCTTTAACCTTTTTATACACTTGTTAAGAAGAGAAAATACATTTTTTTAGAGGTAAAAAATCTACGATGGTGCATCACTTTAAATGCTGCAGCTGCAAGGAATTATGGGATGGCATTCTCTCCTTTCCAGTGTCTCCTCTGCTAAAGGAGATAAGATAGGAAGCATTGAAGCTCCTTTCCTTAACATTTAGAGAACTGGACCAGCTCTTATCATGGCTGCCACTGAGATACTTTTCACTCATTTAGGAACTTTCCAGAGCAAAAAGGACGATTAGACCGCAGCCCTGAATACCTACTGAACTGTCAGTCGCTGAGTTGCATTGTGGGTAATGTAGGTGCCAGTTTTTGACAAGAAAGAAGATGATACCTCTGTTGCTGCATTGATTTTGATACTTTGTTTCCAATATGCTAAATTAAAGTACTGTTTTAACTTTTCAGGCTTTAACTTGTGTAATTATTTCAATCCAGGAACAAAAACAAACACAGTCACAACAAAGTTAGTGGACTGGTTTGTGTTACACAGCCAGTTGTTCCCGTTGTTTCCTATTACAGTCCCTGTACTGTATGTTGTCACTGTTTGTTTGCCGTCTCAGTGAAGCAGAGAGGAAATGAGTCAGCATGACAGCCGTTTGATACCAACATCTAATAGTTTTACTGACAGAGATCTCTGCTGTGCTCTCCACAGCTGGCAACACAATCCATCACCCCCCCCCCCCCCCCCCCCCCAACACACACACACACACACACACACAGAGAGCTGAGGCTCAGTGGTTGAAATGTTAGACTTCTCTCTGTGTGTTTGAACTTAATTATCTTTCCTGTGTGTTTTGACCCACCAATCTAAAATCTAGAAACCACACCTCCGCTGCAGATGAAGAATTACCAGGGGAAAAATCACACTGAAGCAAAGCACAAAGTCAAATTTTTGGATATGGATGCTCAGAAAAGCAGCAGTATTCCTCTTAGAAATGAATCTGATTCGATCTTTGATGTCTGGCCAGGGTTAAACCTTGATAATGGATTCTTTTATCAGTGATATCCTGATGTTAAACAGCAGCTGCAAAGCATTTGGCAGAGGGAAAAAAAGAGTGTATTTTATTCTGATGTGGAAATATGTTTTATGCTGGAGAAACTTGCAACATTTTCTATTTCCCCTTGCTGTTCTCTGGCTTCTGATATCACATTTTGATCCACAGACGGATATCTGCTTTTAGAGGAATGCATAAGGAATGTATTAGATATCGCTCATGCTGCCTGCAGATGCGTTTCAGAGGCCTTTGCTCTCTGACAGGCTTTAGGATTTCCCTCAACAGAAAACTCTGATTGGTTTTAAGATTTAAAACGGCCAAATGCCAGCTGCTCCGAGGGGGAAGTTATCTGCTTAAATCCAAAGCTGCCGACTTCCTCAACTGTAGAGCGGCAGCAGTCACACCTCCCGCCACAGTCTCACTCAGGGAAGCAGACATGTGTGAAATAACATGTAGAGATCAGATACGTCCATGCAGAAACACAGTAAACAACCGACACGCTGCGCAGCCTCCTACAGATGTCTGGTTCAGGAGCTCAGAGTCGTTTTCATGTTGGGAACCCTATGTTGATACGCTTCAGGACACGGACCACCAGTTGATAAGATGCTTTCTTTGCAAACACCAGCTGAGAGGATTGTTGTCATTAGATATGACGTTAGATCTGGATTGTAATTGTCTTCACTGCAGGTGGGGATGTACATTTTATCATCAAAATATTTTTCATAGATTCTCTCAGCGTGACGTTACGGAGCATCAGAATAATAAAATACAACTGTTTGTCATTTTGTGAAGGCAGCAGCCTGAAAATTAAACAAAATGAGTGCAGCGGCTCATTGCGATCCACCCTTACATTTTATCATAAAGCGACCCCTTGTGGCTATAGCAGTAATGACAGGAGCAAAGAAGGAAGTCAGGTGAAGAGGGGTGGAAGGATGGGTCAATAAAACATCAAATTATCACACCTGAGACCGTTGTTTGGCTCCTGTGTAATTTTGCTGAACCTAACCTTAAATAAAGCAGCTGCCAATCAGGAGCTAAACTGCTCTGAATTCAGGCCACGGTTTTCTAAGAGCAGCTAAAGCATGCCGACGAGGGAGGCACGCAAAACAAATACAAAATTATTAGAGGTTTTTGAAGATCATAGGCACTAATGATCTCTAGCTAAGATAAAGAATAAAAGGTCAAAACAATATGAGAAAATGGAGATACTTGTAAGCTGCTTTGCTGTATCGATTGTCTGTTTTTAACTCATGAAATATTCTGCTCCAGTGAGTAACCACATTTCCTCTACTCACTGTTGTAGGAGTTTAAATTGACATGAGCCTTTATTCTGAAGACTGACCTGAACTAATGAACGACACGTGGAGAATTTCTTTACTCAACAACAGACGCTGGAATACGTCACGTAATCGTTTCATGATGTGTTTCCATAATGTCAGTAGCTACTGTGTTGCCTAGCAGTCGTCAGGGGTTAAGATTGGTAATCATTCAAGGCGGCAACTCTAATTTTTCCCAGCCAATCTGATCCAGTGACCTTGCAACCATCACCCTCACTTGCCTCCACTCTGAATTATAATCAACCAGTCTGGATGTCACAGACTCTGTGTACTCTTTATGATGAGAAGATTCTTCTATTAACACTGAAATTACACGGCAGCTGTCACTGTCACTGTCGGTCCTCTGCTGCAGAGAGGCTGCTGTGGCTGCGCCCCAGGCCCAGTGTCAGGCTCTGTCAGAGGGGGCGATCATTAGCTGCCTCCCTGAGGAACTGATCCCCCCCTCAGCATCCGTTCCACTTCACCCTCAGCCCTTTGTGGCTCCTGCTGATAAGGCCGAGCTAATATCTGCTCAGACTCTGGCTGCATGGGAAATGATAAACACAGGCTGAGCTGCTGTCCACTCCATCAGGACAATAGAAAGTGGAATCTAGCCCCCAGGCTATTGTAATTTTACAATAGAGGATAGTGTATGCGCTGCTAAAATCCTGGCCAGGTGCTTGAAACAAAACAGTGAAAAGGTGACAGATTGACTCAGTGGTTACAATAGCTGTGCCATAAACAAAACATCACGGTTTAAAACCCTGGTCCAGACTGCTAAAATGTCCTTGAAAAAGATAATGAAACGGTTGTTTCCCATTATTCGACACTAAATAACAGCAGCCCCAAAAATACCTACAGTATGAAGCCTTAACCCTTCACAGGTTAAACCCTAAATTATAATCAAGTTACGTACTTTTTTCTTTCCTGATTTCTCAGTGATGAAACACAGTCCTGCACATGAATGCACCATTTCTATAAAATGATAGTTGTTAGGTTTGGAAACACCTGCAGTTACAGGACCCAGAGGTCTGTTGATGAACATCAGACACTTGTGGTAGCAAAGCAATTAGTTCAACGCCGTTTTATTTATTGTGAAGATGTGAACTCGGCTCAGTTAAATCAACTGAACTTGAGAAAACGAGTTGAATTAACAACTCACCAGTCATGCCGATAATTATTACAGATTTGTTTTACATTTACATTTTGTCTGGGAGTTAATTCTTCACCTGATTTGTTCCCCCTGACACTGACAGCAGAAACAAATCAGAGAAATCAGTTGGTGAAGTGTTTAAACCTGCAGGATTTAAGATTCCTGCAGAGACCGGAGAGAAGAGGAATCTACCTTTTCACTCTTCACCCCACTTATGTTAACTGTATATTTAAGTAGGCAGACGGGGATTTAGGGGCCGTAGCAGGCAGAAGAGATGCTGACAAATTATGGATCAGAATAAGACACAGGGATTTACAAGAAAATAACTGTGGCTGCATTCATGAGTTGGCTGTTTGTCCTGTTATCACACTCATCTGTCTGGAAATCCTGAAATTGCTCGAGTTGTATTTATCATTCAGAGCAAACAACTGATTACCATTTTAACTAGAAAATTTCAAAGCAAGATTGACCGCGGGTTTTTCAAATAGCGGATGTAGTTTCAGAACAACAATTTAAAATGTGTTAAGACTCGGTCTGATATTTCATTTTACCACCAAACCCTGCCAACAGGGCCAAAGTCAGGAATTCAAAAACACTCAGGTAACAAGTCTTAGAGTGTTGTTATTGTATTTTAAATTGGATCTCAAATTGGAGGTTTTTTTTCTGCATGAGGATCTGTTTTTTACTGTTTTTTTATCAGCTCAGTGTGAAATCTTTTAGCAGTTTTTGTGTGAAAGTGGAGAAATGTTTTTACTAATTTGATGGATGAAAACATGCTAACACCTACATATCGCCAATCAGAAGAGAAAGACCCCATAACAGCTCATCAACTGAGCTGCTGCAATGTTAGCTTCAGATACTGGTATTCTCTTTTGAGTCCTATTATTTTGCAGCTTGTTTATATTTTTGCAAATTAGCACCATTAAAAGAATGCAGAATCAGCTATTAGCAGTTTCTGTTTGCGTATCAAATGAATGTACAGAAATCTATTGCTGAATTGCTTTGATACTGAATAAAACTTAAAAATGTGAGATTCTCTTCTGGCTTCGTCCTGCTGAATGTCCAAGTCTATTATAGACCACATCCTGTACATTCAAGATGGTTAAAATGCTGTCTATAACGATGAGTGGAATTACATCTGAATGGGGTTTAAGTTCCTAAAACTCTTTAAGTGCACTTTGAATATTATACATGTGGAATATCTGTGATTAATGCACCGCCAATATCCGAGTAGTAGTTTAATCACTTCACCAGCTGGTGTTGGTGGTGATTTTAAACCAAATTAAAAGTGAAACATTTTGTGGCTGAAAACCTGAAACGCACACACAACTTAGATTTTCATATTTATGGGAAATGACTGAGCCCTGTGATGATTAGTCTTAGTGCTAAAGAGGCTCATTTCTGGCAGATATTCTCTCTTCTCATGTCATTACCTCTCGTCCCTCCAACCATGAGGGTTCAGTCACACAAAGTCATTGTTAACGTCTTGTCTTCATGGATGCTTTTATTTCTAATGAAAGCACTTGTCTATCTGCTTGTCTGTAATGTAAAATCTCCACATTTGTTTAGGATTCATTAAGCAGTGTTGTGTAAAAACATCCTCACAGAGATGAGAAGATAATCTGAACAGTGCACAGTAAATATTCACATGCACACACTTTTCCAGGGCGTGTGTGTGTTCCTGTCCACACAGGAACTCCATCACCTCTCCTCTGACTCTTGCTACCAGTTCTGCATGGTAATCACACTCTCCTTCATCACTGAAACACACACACACACACCGTCAGTTTGAGCCCGACAGGCTTCTCTGCTGACTCCTGCTACCGGATCTGCATGATGATTACGCTCGCCACAGTGAGCTGCATGTCAACTCTCTGCACGTTGGCATGCAGCTCACTCATCCAGAAGCCTCATCAAGTGAAAAATCTGCTGCTCAGATCTGTCTGCACACACACACACACACACACACACACACAGCACGGCGTGGCTTCGGCTGCTTCACACCACCAGAACAAAGCACTGTGGAGAGGCCACACACAGCTTAAATCTGCCATGTGTCCTCTGCTCTGCCTGTATGACGCTCTCATGAGGCATTCGCATCATGTGGGTAATGATGGAGAAGACTCTCACGGTTATGGCTTCATGTGTTCAGGCCATCTGAGAGCTTAAGACGTCAATTTCCAGTGTTACTGATCGTGATTGTCATTTACACACTGAGTTTATATTAAGTGTTCAGCTGCGGGGCAAAAAAAATCCACATTTACTGCATTAAATGAGGTGAAGTTACCTTTTGATTGATGGACTTCAGGTGATAAAAGGCATCCATTTTTATTGGCTTGTCATAAACCTAGAAAGATGTATTAGCAGCTGTTCTTTAACAAGTGAAACCAGGCACAAACAAACAGTGTTACTGTGGCTCCTTTTAAATTAGCTGAATCAGTGAGATTAATGTTAATATTAGAGGAGGCCTTGCTTCTGTGTTTCCAGTGGTTCTTTGACATTTCTTTAGATTTTTTTCACCAGGTTTTCTCTTCAGTTTTCCTCACATAAAAACATGGAGTCTCCTGGAGAGTTTAAGAATACTACCGGGTTATTTTATGGTCTCTAGTTTAAATATTTTAAATTATGTCAGTTTTGTCAATTTTTGTGGAAGATGCCTCTACATATGATGATGGAGTAAGGGCTACGAATCAGTGGGCTAAGCGTCATACCAAAGTTATCCAAAAGTGACTGTGGAATTAATCTGAAAGTTACTCAATTTGTTTAATGCTTTATTAGCTTTCTGCAGAGCCTGCAAATGCTCATTATTAGTGGTGCACTAAACAGGAGATTTGATGTTTTGAACTGTATTGCTGATTGGGAGTCACAGTTTGCTCTGCTCTTTGACATTTTATAGAAGCACCAGATATTTTCTAACGCAGTTGTTCAACTGATGATTCAACCAGAAGAGTTACATGTGCATGGAAAAGATGAGTCCATAAATCATCAACTTTAAATGAAGCAACAATTGATAACTATATATGAACAATAATACTAAAATATATATTAAATGCAAAGCTGTCAGATCCAATAATTCGAATCCACATCATGGAACAACAGAGTAAAATCTCTGCAGCACAGCCAGGCTGGTTTGACAGGTCTGGAGTGCCTCAGGCTGCTTTATGAAGAATTTGATATTACGGGCATTTAACTTGAATTCATTTTGCAAATTTGAATATTCATTCTCCGAATGGATTAATAAAGACTAAATTGACCCTGACTAAACTGACCCTGAGTCTTTGAAATTCACGGTCTCAGTTCTCAGTTTAATAAATGGTAATTTAATGCTCAGCGTAGCTCCACTCTCCCGTCTTTGCGAACTGAAACTTACTTCACCGTGAAATCCAGTGACCTCTGATTCATTAGCTGAATCTCTGTTTGTGTGTGTGTGTGTGTGTGTGTGTGTGTGTACCATTGAGCCCAGTGGTTGTAAAAGTCCTTGGTAGTAACTTCTGTTTTCAGAAGAATTCGCTTCCACGAATGATGAAACCATAGACTTTATATGAAGAAAGAGAAAGATTAACTTTTTAACCTTCAGTGTTTCTCGCTAATTTCTTTTAAAGTGAGAGAAAACATGTTTTCCACTGTGTTTTTTCCACTTTTTCAAGGATTCCTTGCAGAAATAGCACGCTTACATCAATTTAAACATTCAAATATGTTATTTAATGACTCTTCAGTAAAACTCATTCAGTTACAAACATTTAAACCAGGACCAGAAAGGACATCAAAGCAACTCATGTGTCCTATTCACTGTTTCTATTGTCACAGACACAGGTTACCAATAGACTTATTAGACTAATTAATTTATATAAGCCTCGATTTATTTTAGTTTCAAGTATATATCAGTAACTGTATGTTGTGGCAGCCTGTAAATAGCTGGTGGAGCTGGAACACTTAGCAGGTAATTAAAGCGACATAATGTAACTTTGCTGAGCAACAGCGCCCTCTGCAGCCACGAGTGGTAATTAATTCTGTTTGGCTCAGCGTCCAAGCTGTTAGGTGGTTTTCATGTACAGAAAACAAAGCCTATCTATTGCTTGACTGGTGCTCTGACTGTGTAGTATATTACCCATGATCCCCAGCTTCTGGCGCAGGAAGTGCAAACACAACAAACTCTGTTTATAATTCTTGATATTTCTGTCAGTTTCCTGGCTGGATATCAGAGATTAATGACTTCTAAGTCTTTCTAACTGATCTATAGTTTAGCTTTACTCTTGAACTTGCTGGACCTGATTCTGGCAGTTTAGGCTGCTGAATATCACTCAGTTAGAGGGAGATGGTACCTGAAAAACCAAGTTATATAGAGCAAGAACAGGCGTTCAGGGCTCAGAGTGGGTAGGACAGAGGCTATTACAACTCAGTGTTCCATCAAAATTATCTTATCTTTAAGGTAAAATAGTTGCATAATGTTGCTTTAAATCCCCTTTATCAGTTCTACCTGTGCCAAGAAGCTGAACAGATTGTGCAGTTTCTACAAAATGGTGTAGAGCTTCTCTAAAAGCATAATAATATCATGACTGAACCAAACTAAAGTTTTGATTTAAGTTGTAGATGTCATACTCACTTATTACTGATCTCAGAAAGTTGCTTGAAAGTACTGGCACTGCTGAATTGTTTTCTTTAAATTTGTTATTTTGTTTTGTTCGATTGTCTGTTTTCACCAAAGCATTTCTTTTCAACGACACTGCTGCTGCTGCTCTACTTGCTGGTCACTGTCACGTAAATGCAATACCCTTGCCGTGCAGATTGACAGACACCGCAACCCGATGAACGAACGACTGATGAAAGACATGACAGCTGAATAGATCATAGGAATAAAGATTTAATTCTCTATGAATTCTCTATTGTGCGACTAATCAATGTTTGATCATACGCAGTTGTTGTTGTATATATTGATCATGGTGGTTTTGGGCTTTTGATGTTTGTCTGGGCCGCTTGTTTCTCTGTAGATAGATAGAAAGAAAGATATGTCAGAAGCAAATACAGTAGGTAGAAACAAAATACAATAAAAGACCAAATAATATCAGAAATGCTAAAATAGCGGTGAGTATTAAAGTAGATCATGTTGAATCAATATATTTATAAAAACTATGTGAAACAATGTGACATCAGGCAGCTGTTTACAATCCACACTGATAAATCCACTGTACAAAACCTGTACAGACAGATGAAAGTAGCGACCAGCTGGTGAACAAAGTGAATCTTCAAGAGTTGGTGGAGACCAAAAACAGAGCTAGAGGGTGAATATCGATCCAAGATCGTCAGTCTGTAGAGACAAACAACCATTCACTCATTCACCTATGGACAATTTGAATAAATAATTAACGTAATTAACGAGAGAGCTGAGGGGCCCAGCGCAGGCACAGGGAGGCACGTAAACTTACAAGAGAGTGAATACTGGACATAAATTCAACAGGTGGAAACATGGCTCCAAATGAACGTTGTTCCACATCTGCTGCAACTGTTTGTTAACAAATTAAAAAATAAAGTCGGTATGTACATTCTCAATTGTTTCTGCTGCCCGCTAGTGGCCAAAAATCGGTTATTGCAGGTTTAAGACTGCTCAACACCTCTTATCAAAACCACACATAAATCATCACACATACATCTTCTTTCAAGAAAAGTAAGCAACTCTGTTTGGCTGTTGTGTTAGTGAATCATTTAAGGAGTAGCAAGAGTTTACGTGTGTTTCATAAGCTCAGGTCAGAATATTCTCTGCCAACAGGACGGCATGTAAACCTCAGGATTTGGGGTGTGAGATCTGTTGAGACTCACAGTCTGGTTTAAACTCACAATCAATGGTTGTGTTGCAGCTTTGAATAACATCTTATTATTGTTATTACTGTTGTTTTGGTGACAAACCGCCAAAACAGCAGGCAACACACAGCTGGTCTTATCTACTAGCTGAAATTTTCCAATAACTTTTATTGACAATGAAAACAACAGGCCTCCAGCAGACCAGCCCCAGGCTTGGGGTTTGTCGCATGACGACACATCAGTATTTCTTGTAACACGGCTGACAGGCAGGGCCTTTTTAACATGTGACTTTATTGACCATTTTGTTTTGAGCGACATTGAACTCATGTACCGACACGGGCTGACCAGCTGGCTGGGGCCGGGCAGCGTTGGGCCCCAGACTCTGTGTCCGTCGGCCTACTTCAGCTGGTAGATATTGCCTGACCCAGGCTCACCACTTCTCGGTCCTTGATTCCTGACTCGCCCAGGCCAATGAGGCTCAGACGGTGATTGTGCTTCTACACAGGCGTCTTCGGAGCAGTGCTCACCAACTGTTCTTTAACCATTTTGATTCATTGATTTGCTGATAGGCTGCAGTTTTTAACAAGCTTCATGTTTCTGCTGACGACCCAGACCATTGTTCTGATATTGTTGGAATGTTTGACAGCTACGTTTTCTTTATGACGTTGCTCATTCTTCTGTTTCTCTCTGCGGAGTGATCGTCGAGCTGAACCCATGGGAGGACCTCGGGCCCGTGTGGCTGTTGGCGGTTGATTGGCGATGGCTAGCGGATGATGTTTCGTTCTATCGTTTGACAAACGTGTTTTCAAATCCGATAGTTAATTCGTCATGTGAGATCGCGACATCAAACGGTGACGGAGACGACAGACAGGCGACCAAACTGAGGCTGGAACATTTGGACTGAGGCTGATTCGTGTACTGAACGACTGTGAGATCTGGTGGGGTGATCTGACAGTCGGGAGCTTGGGACTGTTGTGGCCGCCGTTTTCAGGAACTTGGGCAGGAGACGGTTCAGCTGACGTGTGCGGCTTTGTGGACAGATGGAACTGGGACATGACATTCTGTCACCGCTCCTGACCTGTTCTTTGACAGCCGGTTCGGGGCCTCTTCCTCTGACTGATTCAAACATTTCAAACAGGAATCGGGGTCCTTGCAGTTCAAGGAGTGAACTTTGAATCGTTGAAGACTTGGAGATGCTCTGGGTAATCGGCCAATATCGGGAGGCGGGGACTGACCATTTGCACTTTCCTGGCCAGCGAGGATGTGACCCTGCACCACCGGTCAGCGGGCTGAGCTTTGTTTTGACACGTGAGCTGGCGGACAGGTGAGCTTTTGTTACCGCTGGAAACTGACTGCGAGAGGCTGTTTTAATGAAACTGCCTGTTCAGGCTGCCACAGCTGTACGATTGC